>JAQFZH010001790.1:0-19300 GCA_034695485.1 Entomobrya nivalis
CTAAAAATTTCACCAAGGTAAATCCCAAACCGGAACTCGGTAGTTCGACCATTGTAGTGGTACTCGCTGGCACGGATAGTTTCCCAGTCCCCAACGTCCGTCACTTCCTGAACAATAAATGGACGAGTTCCCGCAGGAAAATTGTGCGCAGTTGAAAGATTATTCACTCGTGAAAATATTTCATGCAGGTCTGCAGGCCACATGTGTTTGCAGAGGTCAACACTAAAATTAATAATTATTTAAAAATTACCAATTTTCCTAACAAATTTAATTGCTCTTTAATTTAACCAACTTACCGAAATCCCGCCACCCCAAAGCCTACCAACTTGTTGAAGTAATTCACAATCATGTCTCGAACATGCTGTTTCCCATGGTCCAAATCCCTCAACGCCACATATTCACAGTTTCTAATTTGTACAGCATCCTTATAATCCTCAATCTGCCCCGAGGCAGTGGGACAAGTAACATTATTATTGAAATCATCTCGACTATACGGAACAGTAGGGAAATTGTAACTTCTCGCATCAAAGCTACTTCCCCCGGTACCTTGTCCAACTACCGAGCTTCCAGTCATGTGATTTATCACAGCGTCAACATAAATCCTCACACCCACAGCGTTGCAACGGCGAACCATGTCAACGAACTCGGCTTCAGTACCCGAACGAGTTTCAAGTTTGAAGGAAACGGGTTGGTAGCGTTCATACCAGGGACGGAATGGGGAGGTCACGATGGCGTTTTCGTTTGGTGGTGACACCTTAGTTAAAATATAATTGTTTATGTCTGAAGTTCACCAAATCAATGCATTTTTGTTAATTAAGTTGGATTGGATCAAATATTTTACCTGTACACCTGCAAGCTTTCGCTCTCCACTCAAGTACCTCTCGCATTCTAGAGCAATGTCAACCCACCGCCACTCAAACAGGTGGACTATCACGGTTCTTCCTGAGATGAAGTTTGGATTCCATTGTGCGTTCGAAAAAGGAAATACTAGCCTAATCAGCAATGAGATCACAGCAACGGATTTAGTACCCATGTTTATTTTTTTACAGTTTGGTCTCTGGTGTCTGGCAGCGAACGATGATCACACCAGACTGATCTAGATAATCCAAGCGTATAAAATTTCGTTTTAGCTATCTTATCTAATGCAGCATCTTATCTTGGCTTATATGTTGGATGATGGCATGACATAATATAGTAATCATGTAGCACAACGCGTATATAAGTATCACTTGCATTTGTTGAAGTAGTTATTTCCGTCGTCAGTCGTCACCTCTACATCACGACTAACTTCTGTTACACTGACCTTCATAACTAAAATACTTGCATATTTTATATATTCAAACCTATACATTACATATATACCTAACCTTATTAAACTAGCGTGTAATTGTGTAATACGTAATACATGATACTTCGATATTTATATATATTTTTGGTTAAAAGTGATAAAAAATTATTTATATACAAAGATGCATTATAAATCAAGATTAAATTTATAGATAATTATTTGCATGTGTCGTTTAAAAAAATAATCAAAGTTTAGTCTAAAAAACATGTTATGTAAACATGATTTTTTTAATCTGTAGTGCTTATCCCTGAAATTAAACTTGAATCAATGTCATAAACTCTTGCATAATATATAGACTGCGGCATATCTCTTAGTTAGGATTCCATTAACTTCAGACATCATTACACGAAAAATCAATTACAATTAAAAGCAAGCTAAAAAATGTGACTAAAAAATACTTGTCAGGTATGGGGCATTCCGAGATTTTGTGTGGTCACTGTACTATTCAAGAGCTCGTTCCAACAACCTATGAAATATAAAAATAAACGTGGTATGTGGTCACATATAGATAACTACTTCTCTCCGGAAACTTTTTAAAGATTTTCCACGTCTATCAGCATGGCAGTAACAGGTGGAAATTTATTGGATTGTACTACAACTACCAAAATAGAGAATATATCCTTATTGAAAAAAAGTCGGGCACAAATTATTCCAAATTGAATTCATCATGGGTTATATGCATCATGTATTCATGTATAGCCGTAAAATAACTATTTTGTGATATATTTTGCAATGCAATGTGCTAAATGAACGTTAATTTATGTAACACGCTCAACAGAGGAACTTCCTTTCATTCATATAAGCAAAAGTAGATGTAAATATGAATGTTTTATATCAATCATGTAATACCGTGGAAAATACTTGCTCAAAACTTTCAATATTGATTTTGTAATTAATGTACTAAATGAACATAATTTGTGTGACAATTAATTAAGTTGAAATGATAGCTTTAATTTTCTAATGTATTTTGAAGAAATTTCCGTTAATATTTAATAATATTTAACTACAAGTATATCGTTTCTTTTATGATATATCATTTAAAATGTATTTATTACTAACATATTTGGTAATTATTGAAGAGTTGCCCTTCCGTGTCCACAAAATACGATCTTGTTCCTTTGGCATAATATAATTACTTATTTTGGAGGTGGGGATGTTGATGGAGGGCTTACTTTTCCAAACTTTCTGGCTCTTGATTTCTTCATATCTTCAGTGGCTCCTCCGGTAACTACACCCTGTTATATTATTGACAAAATTGTGGAAAACGAATTTTTAATATTGCAGTTCGAAAAACTTTTATTCGTTTGACTGATTTTACAATTTGATTTGTTAGAAATAATCACTTACCAAAGTAGACAGTAGAAGGACAAATATAAATAAGGAGATAAGTTTGATAGACGAGGTCATTATGTTTGGATTTTTCTACGTTTTACAATTTCAAAAGTTCAAAGCAATTAGACAAGATGCTAAGTTAATTTAGTGCACTGAGAAGTTAATTTAATGTAACACAAGAAACTTTCAAGGTATCCAGTATCTATAACAAATTAATCCACTCATTAAATATCGCTTGGAGAGAGCTAGCCCTAGCAAGAGCTATCTACAAACATTGAAAAATACAAAAAATGAATGGTACAATTAATTACGTTATGATGCTTAAAATTATGTTGAATCTGATGTTTTAATTACACCCTTTTGTATCATTTTAATGCTTTAAATTTAACAACTTTTATTACAATTGTAGTAAAATTGGGCATATCTTATGATGGTTTGGTGTCATTTTTAATGGTGCATTGTGATATAACAGATAATGCATTTAAATAAAATATTACAACGTGGATAAAAATCCATGATTTGATTAAAAAGTGAGTAAGATATTAAGTTTTCATAAATTTTAGTTTAGCTATAGTTATGAATTTTAAAGAATATGAATATCTTTAGCATTTTGATAGTTGGAGTAAAATTTAGTTAATGGTTTAATTTTTATGTCAAGGTGATGAACGTAAATGATATTCAGTTAACAAAGGTAACAATCTTGGCTAGTTTATAAAATGCATGATCATTAAACATTTATATTAATCCTAAATTTCGCATGACTGGTAAGCCGCATTACTTACTTTAACTTTTACCTTTTAAACAGTGAACGATTCTCTTGACTGTACTTGAAGGATGGATGATATGTTAGCGCTCAACGGTGTATCCTGAATTGTTGATTGAATTATAAAGTATACGCCACTTACTCGGTACATAATGCTTTTTGATCTTGAATTGCCCTTTCTCCAATCCAATTGGTTTCTTGGTAAGCATGGTATACACTTTCAGTCAACATGATAGGCATTATCTGCAAGAAAGCTTTGCCTTTTCTCTTCAACCCAAGTCAACAAATTCATCGCGTTGCATTTTCGTTCTAAAAATCGTTGAAAAAGTAAAACCGTGTTACGTAAAACTTAAATGGGATTTACGATACATTACGATTGTATGGATTAATAAAAGCAAGCAGGGTACTTGTAACGTTTGATGCCTCAGTTACAACAAGACACATGCAATTGTACTATTAGCAATATTGTACAAGAAACTACAGAGTATGAGCAAGCGCAAACTCTCCATGAAAAGCATTGACTATAAAAAAATTATAAGCAGAATCAAATTTTCGTTATGCTTCCATCTCATGAGAGGGCCAAATTAGTCATTGTTCGCTTTAATTGCGTGCATAATTATTCGAATTTGAGCCTATTCACCGTTATCCAAAGAAATCCAGTGTCCTTTGGTCCAATGGCAATATAGGTTATCAATAATCATTTCTCCCCAGAAACTTATTTAAGATTCTAAATGAAAAGTCATTTTGCGTTGCATGACTATTGTGCTCCAAACACTCAGCATATCTATTTTATTTTTTTGCAGCGAAGCAAAAAAAGCTTAACGTTTTGTATCAATGATTCAGTAGGACTAAAATGTTCAAATCTAATTTTGTCGTCAATGATCGCGATTTTGTACGACAAATACCTTCAAGAGTCACATTATAACGATTGATAACAATAACGGTAACAATGTATTTGTGAAACAAACTTCGTAAATATTTATTAACTACCGTTTGCGTAGCTAGGTAGTTAATGATTTGAACATCCCGTCTGTCTGTCTGTCTGTCTGTCAACACGATTTCTCAAAAACTACTTGGCCGATTGACACCAAACTTGGCACACAGACACCTTAGGTCAAGATCTTCTATGGGATTGAATTTCAGACCCGGGGGTCAAACCTGGTCTGAGATATGGGGGTCACATACATTTTAAATGGCAAATTTTTTTATGGTGGATTCTAATACAGGATCGACAGGTGATCAAAATGGAATGCATTTCAGACCTCAATATCGCCCCTGACCCGAGATATGGGGGTCACAAGGTCACATGCATTTTAAATGGCAATTTTTTTAATGCCGATTCTGACATACATCATATCCTTCGCCGCAATCGGTAGTTGCATATCAGAATTTTACATTATTCTTGTTTATTTATGTATAACTCCAAGACTATCCTTTATTTCGCAATCATTTTCAATATAACAATTTAGTAAAAAAAAGGAAAATACGATACATTTATGATCGTGTTTTTGAGCCAAGTGCAAGTACCAAAGTACCTACTTTGGAGGTTTGGTAGTTGGTACTGGGGCTACATTGCCATGCTTTTTGCCTTTGGCTCTTTTCACCCATGGATCTTCAGTGACTTTGTCTTTATTGGCAAAAACACCCTGTAATAATTTTGTCAATTATGTGGAAACGCGATTTAATCATTATTTTTATTTAATATAAAATTCAAACAATTAAAAAAAAATATTACAAAGTATAACATACCAAAGTCGAAAGTAAAAGCACAAATATAGACAAAGGGATGAATTTGTTAAGCAAGGCCATTTTGAGTTAATTTTTGGTTCGACTTCAAAAGTTTCGAGCAATTCAATTTAAAACAGAACAGAATGGGTATTTTTCTTCAAAATGAGATATGAAAAGCTAGTCACAAAGCTAGCTAAATACGACTATGACGTCAAGTTCAGTCCGATTAAATTTTAGTACTTATTGTCAGTATATGAATGGTAATAGCGAATTCAGTTTTACTACAAGCTATCTTGACAAAATGTAATTATTAGGAAAAATTAATACGGTTAAATACATACGATGGTTCTTGCAATTACATTTACATTTTAGAAATATATATTATTTAATGAATTCACATTTTACTACATAATCTAGACTAAGACTCATTAAACTGTTAAACTGTGGTGTTGAAAGGTTTACCCCTTTATCACTTCGATTTAAAAATACATTAGTGCAATGTTATTTTTACAATCGTTAATGTTTAAACTTGGATAAAGATCTACAGCATTAATCGTCATCATCATGTATTTTTTGTCTTGTCTAATTGCATCGAATCTAGTAGCAATAGAAAATTGGAATGAATTGAAAGTCTTTATTTCAAACTCCATAATACACTCATTTTAGGTAAACATATACAAATGTTATGGTGTTATATAATTAATGCGAGAAAAATTAACATGTCAAATAACATTAAGATGAACACCATGAAAAACAAATTACAATTGATAAAAAAATATTAACTAGCTATCATAATAATAATAACAACTAGCATAGCTTCCTAGAAGTAAGCTTTTCCACTCATTTACAATTGACGAACATGTAAAGCTCGAGAGTAGTATATTGCGTGCAGAAGGATGTTTGAACTAGCACTAACTTATTGTAGCAACGAGAAAGCAGCCTTTCTCTAGAAGACTTCAAAAGTGTCAAGTCCATATTTTACATTTTTTTAAAATTTTGTGTCTATAATTAAACCTGATACATTATTTAAAGATGGGTTTAGGATGTTATCAAGTAGCCTATTCACGTATTTATTTGTCTTCATATATTTATGTACTGCTAATCGGTCTACCCTTAGGAAACTTCTCGCATTTTTTATGAAATTTTGGTAAATGTATAATTTGGCTGGATGGTCTTCTTCTGCTAAAATTGTATTAACGCTATACTTTTGTAGTAAACATTTGTCAAAACACTTAGTTTATCACGAAACTCTATCATTTTTAATTGAAAATGTGTTTGCGTAGAAGGTATATATGTCTGAAGGTCATTTAACTCCTTTAAAACTTCATCATAATCTGTGTTTTACGTAGTATGAGTGTTGGTTCAAACAAATCATCAGAATAATTGGTTGATTGTTTTTTTCATATCATTTTATTTCTGCAAATGTGCCGATGAATTTTGAATAGTTATCATTTTTACATACATTTTAATCATTTCATCAATTAAATTCATTTAAATCGTTAAATCGTCATTTAATTCATTCATTTCGCATGCTTTTCGAATACATTTAACAATCACATCGCAAACATTCGTAAATATTTAATAAGATAACTTCAAGTCTATACTTTATTTTCAAATATAACAATTTAGTGAAGTATTTTAAAGTTATTGGATAAAAGTACGTTTGCCCTTGTGTCCAAAAGACGATTTAGTTCCTATAGCCAAATCTGGTTACCTTTTTTTGGGGGTCTTGGTAGTTGGTTTTGGGATCGGATTGCCCTGTTTTTTGCTTCTGATTCTCTTCTTGGCTTGATCTTCAGATTCTTTATCGGCAGAAATGCCCTGTAGTAAGTTTACAATAAACCCAGTAAAACTTTTAACTAGGATGTTTTGCATATTTTAATTCACGTAACTTTCCCCAAAAGACTACTCATTATAATTTGAATAAGTTAAAGCATGGCTCATTAAACGTCATATAGACGAAAGAGGCTTCTGTATTTGTTATATTTTACAACAATTAAGCTATTTGTAATTGGTAGATGGTTGTGTTTTTGATTTAGAATAAAAACTTTTAAAATAAATCCTTCGTCCGTTCATTTAAACTGTTGCAACCCCGATATGTGGGTGTGAAGTGAGTAATATTCTGATTTTATTCGTGTTTCTTTTGATTGTATAAGTAAAAACAAAAATACTGTCCTACACTAAATTTAAGCAGATTGACAGACGAAGAACGACACGGGTCAACCAAATTAAGTCGAACTCAGTAACAGGTTATTACTATTACTATTACACTAAAGAAGGCCCCATCTTTGACCCGGGCCAACCTGAAATGGCTGCTTAACCAACCTGACCGAGCTATAAGAGAAATAAGAATTCGAAAATTATTTTGAATAAAAAAATTAGAAATTATAGTGTCGGTCGGACGGACTTATAGAACTAACAAACACTGTACATAGGTTACTGTTTGAGGGTTCTCAAAATTTGGAAACACGTTTTAATCATTACATAATTAAAACTTACGAATTTAATTGATTAGAAAATATAGCATACCAATGTGAAAAGTAGAAGCACAAACATTAACAAAAGGATGAATTTCTTGAGCAAAGCCATTTTGGTTTAATTTTGGTTCTAGTAGAAAAAGTGTTAAGAAATTCAAGACAAGATTTTACTACTTTATTCAAGGAAAGAAAGTATTTTGCACAATTATGATGCACGTCAGCAACACCGAAGATGATGCACTTTTTTAATTAAATAGCTGGTCTATAATTTTATGGTAAAAGAAGAAGAAACAAAAATATGGAATCCAAGCTGCCGTTTTGGCTCTGTAGAAAAATTAGCAATGAAAGAATGCAGACAGGAATTTTATAGTTGTTCAGGATATAGATAGTGCGTATTTTTATGCAAAAAATATAAAATGCTAGTTAATGTTAATTGTTGTTTGACGTCAAATTCAGTACAGTTAATTTTTTAGTACTTATTGTGAGTATGTGGATAATAGAGAATTAAGTTTGACTATGAGCGCATCACGAGAAAATCATTAGAAAAGATTCATAACGTTGAATTTTTGATGATGGTGGTTGCAATTACATTCGACTTCATTTTTTAATTATTCTTATAATATATGATGGCTTTGTATTTTGTCACTTTTAAAATAGTGAATATAACATGTTTTATATGATACAGAATTTTGTGCTTATGGTGCCAATCACAATACTTATAAGGTGATGCTTAAGAACTTGTTACTACTTATATAAGACGAAATTCTATATTTAGCTAATATATAATATCATAAAGTCTACATACTTAAATGCCAAAAATTATTTACATTCTTGATATATATTTTATCCATTCATATTATATGTAAATAAATGAATTATTTCTTAAAGATTAGACAAGTAGTTCAAACATATTACAAACATACACATACAAACTCAACAAAACCTCTCATATTTTTTACGCTAATGTACATAATTACATGTGTATCCTAAATTTTGCATGAGTGTTAAATAGCGATAAGGAATTTACTATTAAATGGTATAGGCTTTGACTATCACCTTCTACTTTGCCGTTGTCTCTCTTGATTGTGCTTGAAGAATAAATACCGACCCGACTGAGCCAAGAAACTAAAAAAATATACATCAATGGTATTACAGTTCAGCAGTGTATCTTGAATATTGCATTGAGTTTAAATGTATGCAACTTACTCGATACAGAAAGCTCTCATTGATCATGAATTGCCCTTTCCCCATTCCAACCGGATTCTTTTTCAGTTCGGTCAACATAATCGGTACTTTCTCAAGAAAAGCTTTGTCTTTGCTCTTCCACCCAAGTCGACAAATCCAACGTGTTGCGCTGTCGTTCTAAAACATGTAATTTTCACTTTAGGAATATTATACTCACCATTAAAAGTAGATACAACATGCATGTATGTACACATATTATACACATTATAAATGAAACGCTCTGACTTACAAGGCTTGATGCTTCAGTTGCAATACGATACATGCATGAAATTTTGACAATGCCATACAAGAGACAGGCTGTATAGACAAGAGCAAAATCTCCATCAAATGCATTCATTATGAAGTAAACAAACAGAGTTAGATTATCGACATGCTTGTATCTCATGAGAGGATCAAATGCGTCATTATTTGCGTTAGTGGCTTGCATAATCATACGAACGTGGGCCCATTCGCCGTTTTCCCGAAGAAAGCCAGAAAGTGTGGAATTTGGTTCATCATTGTCGTCCATTTTGATTTGATTTTCCATGAATTTGATTTCTCCTTTCAGTGTGAGAGCATTCATGAGCATTACGTTATTTATTGCCTCCATTTGTGCGCTAGTACAGAAGTATATGATGATCCCAAATACCCCAAGGATGGTATTTGTGAATGAAAGATCCTTTTCGAATAAGTCTTCCATGTTGTCAATCCAAGTTTCGTTATTAAGCTCATCCGAGCTCCAAAGAAAAAGGCCTTCAGCTGTTTCGCTTGAATGATACAAGAGAGTTTTCTCAAGGGTCCATTCCTTAGTTCCAACTAACCAAATTGGCTCAATCAGTGAAACTAAAACCGAACTTAATCCCAATATGACTGCATATGTAAACGACGAGGAGAACGGTTTACAATCGGTTGAGTATTGTCGTCGAAATTGATGCAAATCTCGAAGACTTGTAATCATTTTTCGTAACTTGGGTTGAAGGATGACAATTTGGTACACGTAATAAAATTGTGTACAGGCACTCATGATAAAAAATGCCATCTTTATAAAATTTTCCATGCCACCATCAGCAAAATTAAGTAAAACATAGAATTTCATCCAAAAGAAAGCTTGCAACAACGACAAGCTGGTGGTAATGCCAAAGCATATCTGTAAGAAATATAATTACTGAAATAGTAGCATTTAAATCTAGTGTAATATTATCACATTATATCCGGCATACCGGAGCAGAGTTAGGGATGTTCATTTGAAGGGTGACGGTTTGACTGGTATATAGACTTGAAACATGTAAAAGTGTCCTAGACAACTAGTAAATATCCTGAATCCTTTGAAATTCTCGTTTTATGAAATCACAAGACTTTTGTGTGAATTTTTATCAATAACTTACTGCGTGCAATGAAGCCCCTTATTTACTCTTTGCTATCGGACGTTTCCTGGTAATGTTTTCGTATCATCGTCGTATTAGTTTGATGCTGAAGTCCTAAATCGCATATTTGCATGGCACATAATACATTATCATCGTCAGGAAAGGTGTAACTAAAAAACCGATACATTTATCTATAAAATTATCTAAAGGGCAACGGAACTCGAAGGGAAGCAAGTTCTATCCTACTAATATTCATATTTTACAAATGCATGGATAATGTCTTGTAGTGTTTCCCCTACATGACATATGTTCGTTTTGATGAAAGGTATGCAAATGATGCAAGGAAGAAGAGTTGTTCCATGTTGCATAGTTATTGGTAGTTTTAGCAACAAAACCCGAATGATTAGTTATTAATATGCTTATATGTTATTATTGCATATAGTCATTATATGCATACGTATCATTGTCTTATTTGGTGACACTAATATACAAGCTATGTCTTAAAATTATAGAATCACAACAAATTTTTCAAACATTTTGGAAATTCTGCGGCATAGTACTAGATATTGACCACGCATCATTTTGTGTGAATCACATATTTAGTAGCTAATATTCAACAGTAATTTTGGAGTGTTTCAGTCAACTTGAGTGGGAACGGTGCTCATTTGTATTAATTAACACCAAGTTATGCGAGCTTGAACATCGAATCGATTTAAAAACAATTGAGTCTGAGATAATTAACAATGAGATCCGTATTTATTTACATATGGATGTTTGCTACTACCACAGCAAGTCTCCAAGTTTCGACTTTCCAAATTTGGTTGATGGATAAGTTTGAATCGTATAACCTTTTTCTTACTCCAGCAAATCAGCAAATTCTTTTTGCATTTTGAAGAGCAACATCTAAAAAATAGTATGCATGGTAGTTGCTATAAAATTAAATACTTATTTGCAAGCAATGTATAATGATCAAACTGTTATTGATTGGAGGGGACAAGGACCATGAAGTCCGGGAGAGTTTAATTGTGGTGGTTTGCTTTTTTTGTACAGCAGAGCACAACGAAAATGCAGAAAAGAAGACAGGATGAAACAGGAAAGGTGATGGAAGGCATTACTAGTTGGTATTGATACATTTGGTCAATAAATTTATAGTACTTTAATGAAACAGTTAAAAAAACTAAAAAAAATAGTTCTCCTAATTGGTCACTTGTTTTGCAGTTAATTCGGAGGTTACTTTTACACTTCATGAGACTGTTCTATCCCAGGAATGAAGCAAGTTCGAGAAGCACCGAAAAACCATCAAGAGCCCACCCAGGCCATTCATCACTTAGCAGCCCTCTTGGAGTCAACTTTGCATTGGGATCAGGGACAGCGACATATATGTCATGATTTTATAATTTTTAAACAGTGATATTTCAGTGTTGGTTTATACATTTGAGCACCTTTCCCACTCTAGTTGACTAACCATTCCGATATTACTGTTGAATACTAGCTACTAAATGTGTGTTTCACACACAATGATGCGTGGCCAATATCTTGTACTATGCCGAACAATTTTCAAAAGGTGTCAAAAATTATGGGTGATTTTATAATTTTTAGACAGAGCTTATTAAATGAAATGTCATGAGTCATAAAGCAATTGCTCAAGAAACTAGGACTAATTGTAATACACCAAAATGGGATTTTGTCCTTTCTACAACACGATTTTTAGAGTACTACATATTGTTTGAATGAACTTGTGTTTCCAAACTGAAGGAGGACATAACACAATGATTAATGGTTTAGAACTATGAAATGATCTTACTAGAAATGTGACTTATAAGCAGGTTATGTAGAGAATAATAGTGATTGGTAATAAATTGAATCGCTTATCGCTTGGAAAATATTCCTACAACCAAACCAATAATCACAACAACCAACCACATTGTTATGAAATCTATATACTAGTTTAAGCTGAGTCATGTGGCGCAAAGCATATTTTTACGATGTACACAAAACACCTGCATTCGTTTAAAATATTTCAAATTTTCAAATCCCTTAAAATGTTGTCACTTACCTTTTGAATGGCATTCAGTGCCCACACATACAGAGAGTTTTCATCACCATCTTTATTTTTGGTCGGGTTAAAAGGACTTACGCAAGACCAGTACATGAACCTCATATAGGCCTCTACAAATGAAGCTTCATGTGTGGACTCCTGAATGTTGTCGATGTCAATGGAAACCTGGCCGATTTTATTAATTGAATTAGATTGATCTTCGTCTTTCTCGTCTCCTCTTGTCCCATGAGCTTGCATCTCTTCTAAAATTTATATACAGATTAATTTACGAAACTTAAAACAAATACACCTTATTATTTTAGAATCACTATCACTATGAATAAATCCGTAAGAATTTAAATATTTTGTAGTTAATTCAATGATTTAATTCACCCGATTTTCGGCTCCCCTCCTCTGGCCAAGAATAAGAGCTCAAGCTGTCGTTTTCAACAAGGGTGTTTCTGGTAGCCCCAGTACCTGCGGGCTTCAGCTTAAACCTATTTATTGATAGCACTTCTGGAGTTCCAATGACCATCTCAGCAGCACTGCTGTTGCTTACGTTAGATGATGAAGGTGCAATTTTTTGATGGGCTGGCATTTTTTTGTATATAAGATTAACGATAAACTTAATTTTGTAAAGAAGTGCTAAATTGTTTAATTGCTTAAGGATCAAACTAGTGATTAATTAGTTGAAATAAAAATCTGGGTTAATATATTAAATAGAGAGTCTGCATGATTAAGAGAGACAGTAATTAAAAGGAATTTAAAAACAGAGCACGAAGATGAGCAAAGATGGAATGCCAATGGAATCAACCTTCTTTTTCCAATTTTTTCTTACTTATGAAAATATTTTATTAGTCACCTAAAGTATTGTACTTTATATTACAATTTTCCTTCACAAAAGTTTACGTGCTATTGAAAGTAATTGTAGACATCCGAATATCTATCAAAAATCTTAACTTACGTAAAGCGTATTGATGTGGGACAGTATTTTTAAATGCTTATATCACGCATAACGGTTTTTTCATATTCCACCCTTTCTCGCGAAATTCCCTTTCTGAAAGAAAGCACATGAATATAGGGAGAAAATACATTTCTCCCCACCAGGTATTCAATGAAATAAATTGTATTCTTGTAGAAATATTTATACATGTATATTGTGATTGTCTGCATGTAAGAGAACAAGCTTATGTGCACGTAAGGTTAGTTCTAAGAGAATGTCAAATAGATCCCACAAACACAGTTACGTAAATATGCTCGCGCAAAAAAGAAAAGAAACAAGCAAAGCAAAATGTTAAATATAAGCTTATGTGAAATCGGTTATAAATCATTATTGTTTGATTTTAAACCAGTCAAATTTATATTGGCTGTTAGAAATGAAAGGATTATTCTATCTTTGATCCGCATGTTTTTAGTTTGTCCATGTATACCATCAAATATTTTTCTCATAAAAGAATTCAACGATAAATGCTGCCCGGGATCAGTCGTTAGTGATTTACCATAATTGCAAGAGCTGCCTTGAATAGGATGAAAATGAATGATAACAAGTACTTAAGAATGAAATATTTCTTAAGCATGAATACATTTAAACACAGTTATTAGGAAAATATGCAAATAAAAAGTATATGGGAACATATTAGAATGTGTCAGAGCATTGAAAAATTATTCGGTAGTACTACAGCACAGTATTACCTGCTTTTTTCACGCCACCACCCTACCGTTTTATTTTATCGTTCTTGGAAAACAAATGCAAAGAGACACTTTCCATGTTGGAAAGCTGGTAAAAAATTAGCATTCAATGTTAGGTATGTATTAAAAAATAAAAATAAACAAGCAGGATATCAGATCAACTATCGTTTAAGCCTTATGAAATAGTTAGTAAGCATCTTTCTCGGCAACAGTGAAATATTCCCTTAGAAACCGCCTGTATATGTACTCTAGACATTCTTCTGCATCGATTTCTGGTTTACTTCCATGCTGGAAATGTTGGATTGGAATGTCCATCAAGTTTCAAAATTTGCATTTTTTGTTGCTGATATTGACTCGCGATCTTATATCAAAGCAAACTCTTCACCCCCTGAGAAGCAATAGCTGCAATTGTAACAATGGAAAAATGTTGTTTTTGGTTGTACCAAGCATGTACATATATCCAAAAACAGATGAAATGGTAATAGTCATATTCAAGTTATAAAAATCAACTCCTTTTTCCTTAACGCTTAACATAATATTATGTAGATTTATATTTGGACGTGCACTACAAAACATGTTTAGAAATAAAAATAAATTGTAGAAAATAAAACTTTAAAATCATATTGATTGTTAAAAATTCAAAATTAAGTGGCAGTATTAGCCAGTTGTACTTTTATAAATATAGCGTTAAATTTTATGCACATCACGACACATGCCAAATTCAAAGAGTTAACAGTTGACACACACAGTTAACAAGTCATGTAATTTTTACTTGCATAACTATTTTTTTCAACCTGTAATGCTTATCTTAGGATTGAACTTGATTATTCTGAAACTATCAAGGCCAAGAACTTGTACGCAAGACTGCATCATATTTTTTGGGTTCCATTAGCCAAATTTCCTATCAATCAATTTGAAACTTAGAAATAAAAAGTGCTAGAAAAATTCAGTCAAGATCATGTTAGTTTTGGGGCATTCAGAGATTTTGCGTGGTCACCATAATATGCTACAGCTTCAGCTTACAACGATGAAACAACCATGTATTCTTCGTACTCAAGTCTTACAATCATTGCACAACAAAAATACAAACATAAACACTATAAATACCCCATATTGAATTTTTATTACGTTTTTCTGTTTTACAAAATACTCTAAACCTAAACACAAGTCAATTTAATTTTAATCCCATCCATAGACTGCAAAGTGAGCTGACCTGTAACCACCATATCTTCCGGCTTTGTCAAAGACTCTATCACAAAATTCCTTATTATATTTGCGACAATAACTTTCTCCTCCATCATTGCAAACCTTTGACCTAAAACATACAGTCAGTACAGAATATTTAACACCCATTCATACGTACCCGTCCAATAAACCGAATTTTTATTGAATCTTCAAAAAAAAACCAACTCACCAATACAGTTCCTCGGTCCCGCCGAAAATGGTACGTACGCAAATGGATTCCGACTTTCTCCCTCACTGAATCTTTCCGGTTTAAATACAGTTGGTTCCGGGAAATATTCGGGATTTCGATGAAGTTGGTATATGAATAGCCCTAAAGTAATACCTGCAGGGATTTCTAGGTTTTCGTCTAGAGTAAAACAATCCTTCATTTTAGCAAATATTTTTAATCATATTTCTTCTTATAATCTTTTTTTTTTACCTATTTTCCAATCCGTTGTTAAATCTCGTTGAATGAAAGGAACGCTCGGGTACAACCTTAAACTCTCTTTGATAACGCAATCCAAGTATTTCATTTTAGGCAAATCCTCTGTGGTCACTGGTCGAGTTTTGTCGTTGCCAAAAATCGTCTCCAGTTCCTTTCTCACTTTATCCTAAAAATGAAATTAATTAAAACTCTATAATTGCACATTAATTAATTATTTTTTAATCATGATGAACAAACCTGGATCTCAGGATAAGCTCCCAGAGAATACACAACAAACCCAATGGAAGTGGAAGTAGTGTCATGTCCTGCAAACATAAAAGTATCAGTTTCCTCCCGAATATTCTGGTCAGTTAGTTCGGAATCTCCAACTTCCTCTTGAACATCAAGAAGTAAATCCAAAAATGCTTTCTTCTTCTTAGCTAAAAAAACCATTAATTATTAAATCATAAAAAATAAACATTTTAAATTACTCGCTTAGATTTTGATTATACTAACCTTGTCCAAAATAAATGCTGTCACTTTCCTGATTGGATTTATCTTCCACCTTGCTTCTCACTGATCGCATCTTCTTTTTCTCCTGAATAACCTACAAAAATTATAAAAATTAACCATTATGCTAATCCAAATTTTGGGACATTCATCAATCATCAATTTCATTCAACTGCCTTATTTACATTGTCAGTAAAACCATGAAGAATTTTCACCAGTTTTTCTTGCTTTTCATACAAGCTGGATCGCTTCCACAAAAAGTCAATATTTAGCCATGGTCTAAACGAACGTTGTTGCAATACCTCCGCAAATCTATTAATTAATTTTCTCAGTGTTAATTTTACTTTGGAATAGTAATTGCATTTTTTTTTGATTGGCCCTTACTCTCTAACAGCATGTATATATTCCTGATTCTGTCCATCTTGCGCATTCATTGGCTTTCCCATTGCCGTTTCTTTTAAATTTTAAGTTGTAATAATGACATTACAAAAAGATTGTACTCTAAATGTTGTGTTAAATAAATTAAAAACACTAACCACATATGATATCTAGAGTACAGTGGGTTATGTAAGGCACAAAATCAAATGTTGATCCTTGCCCGTAATCCTTCTTCAAAATTTTAATGAGCTTAAATGACTGCTCGTTAAAAATGGGAATAAAATCTTCCAATATTTTGAAATGGAATGCAGGGGTCAGCAGTTTTCTTCGGTGAAACCATTTTTCTCCTGACAAAGTGATATAAAGTGGATAAGGAAATATGAAGATTTAGTTGATTGGTTGTAAACTGTAATAAGGTGATCTAATAATTTTACCTGAGCTTATCACCAAACCATCTCCAAGCCAGGGTCGCATTAAATCGTAGATGAAACCTTTCTTGGTGTGAACATTTGATGTGAGTAGTTTCTACGTCAAATATAAAAAGAATATTCTGAAAATTTGATGAATGGTAACAGAGATAAAAAAGGGTTGGGCTCGTTAAGTATGCAATGAATGATTCACGCTACGGCAAGTTGGTAATACCTCTGTATATTTGGGCTCATGCAACGTTACAAACTTCACAGGACCTATGGTTTCAAACAACTCAGTTTACTCCTAAGTATTTAAAATGCAATGTAATTATTTCAGTGGGATCATACCTGAAAACGTTCTCAGCGCTGGACCATACTTCTCACACCATTTTGTTAACATGGACATGTGACCTAGTCGTAAAACGTTTTAAGTATATTTTTAAATTTATTTTAAATTTTTTAAATAGTTTATGTGTAAGTGTAACAAACCTGACACTGGTGTTAAAAGAAAATCTAACGTGGCACCAATAAAAGGAGGTCGCGTAGGTCCAGGAATAGCATCGTACAATTTATCTCTTCGAGACTTACGAAATAGGAAATAGTACAGTAAAAAGGTTACAATGCCACAATATAGTAAAAACATTGTATCGAGAAGAATGGGATGCAATTTATGTTGGTTAGTGCGGACGTTTTGGAAATATTATTTCAACTGACCGATTTCACTTGTAAAAATGCATCACATAATTTGTGTTTTATTTTATCAAGTGGTTGATGTGTACGCAATTATATCATAAGTCGACCTTGGAAAGACATGCCAAATCATTGCCCGGTCGGACAAAACAACGCATAGGAGATGGACGATGGACCACCGGCTTATGTTACATTAAGCTGAAAATGACCTTCAAAATTTAGTTTGTCATGTAGATGTAGATAGATCATCAGCTGTATTTATTAGTCATTTTCTGTATAAAATTAACACATTATTATGTAGTCAATTGGCTCTTTATTAGATTCAAGAGTTTAAAGAAATAACAATCAAGCTTTCGCGATACCAAATAAAACACAGAATTATGTAACCAGACTTGTGTATGTCAAATAGCGTGGTGCGATGATGGGAATTAAATGCTCGCAATTGATTGAAACCACGTTGGCTTCAGGTTTACTGTGAAATAATAAGCGTGGCAAGTAGCATATTACCAGTATATCGCATTTATTAATTTGCATCTAGAAAACTAAACGCGTGGGAAAATGCCATTTAATCATTGTGTTATGCCCATGTCTTCAAGAATGGTAATATTTTGACACTCTGCTCTCCTCAAGGTCGCCACGATACTGTCTACTTAAAAATGTATTTCATTTGATTAGTTTTTATGCGCCTACACAAATTTTATGTGTAGATGAATTATTCCAATATATCCTATCACCAGAAAATGAATTATTAACTGCAAAATTTTATCGGAGTGGCAGAAAAATTGACAAAATTAAGATGGACTCACTAAGCTTACATGCACCTGCGGCGGTAGTAAAAAAAAGAAAAATATGCTATGACTCATTGTACAAACTTTAACAATTAATGATTTGGAATAATTGTTTAGAAGCACGAGATAAGGATCCTGCTATTCCTATCATTGTCTTTACTTTCCCTTCAAGGTAGCGTTTATCTCTTTGGCTTGACTACTGGCTTCACAATTTGGGTTACCTGTGTACTAGCTTATCTTATAAAAAGGAGAATTTTTGGGGGAAGCGTTGAAAGGCCCGTAAAGGACTACAAGGTAATTATATAACCAAAACTGCGCTTCAACAATCCGAAACTATGTTTAAATTTTTTTTTATAAACAATATCAGAGCAGAGCTTTCATCGACCTGCTAATTTTCCTCGCTTGCATTATTGGGATATTCTACTTGATCCAGATTGCCTGTCTAGCACTCGCATTGGTCATAATTCCATCAACCAACCAAAGCAAAGTGGTCCCTTGGTATGATTATAAAAAGTTGACAAAATTGGGGGTTTTGGGAGGAAGCATTGGTGAGCACTTGAATAAAATTGGAGAATTCTGGAGAATTGGAACACAAGCTCAATGCAAAATTGAAAAGTATGGCAAGCCAATCTGCGCCTATATAATTATTTTTGTACAGACTTATGCAATCATGTTGGTTGCTTTTGTCTTGTGGATTTATCATAGCTTGTGTGCCTTGGGAGTTTGAACATTTTACAATGACAAAAAAACTAGATTGTAAAAAATAGATAAAATTTTGAAGTGCAATAAAATAAAAGAACCTAAACGCGTGGGAGGGAGAAATATTTGCGTGCGTCAATAATCAATTACTCCAAGTTTCACCGTACATAACGTAGAAATTCAAATATTTCTAAAACAGTTCATCTCAATCTTT
>JAQFZH010001791.1:0-19294 GCA_034695485.1 Entomobrya nivalis
TATTTAGTATATTATAGCACGAGAAGCGGGTAAAAATAAGTAAGTGAAGAGGTATTTATGTTTTATATAAAATATTAAATGCATATAATATGCATGCACATTTCATTTATATTTTTAATATGAGAAAAAGTAAGGAAAGGGAGTCAGGCACCTATTACGAGACCTTTCATGAATGCTCTCCTCTCCAGTAGTCTGTGTGAAGTAGTAACCAGAGTGGTAGAATCCTGGGAGAAGGATTTATCGATCCCCTCCCAAATAAAGTATTACATTATCGTACGTAAGCAAGTACACAAACCTCCGTAGATAGTGAGATACACATGTATGCACACATCATGTATAGAACAGAACAGCACTAGAAAAAAAAGAAGACGAAGAAGAGGCAATGGGAGAGAGAGCTTATAGTATGAGAACTTTGAGTTGTACTAGCAGAGCAGAGTCAGCAGCACGACGGAGGAGTATAAGTATTGTATGGAGTAAAAGTTGTAGTGGCAGAGGTAGTGGTTACGGAGCCCACAACGGTAGAAACAGCAGCAAAGAGGACAAGACGGGCAAGAAAAAGAGACAAGAAAAAGAAGGGAAAACGGAGAGAGCGGTACATATAGAGAGAAAAGAGAGAAAGAGCAAGTGATGCAAACTAGTGAGCAAGTCGCATAACAAAGCCATACACGTTTTTGCACATATCCTCAGCCCAAAAAAAGCTGACGTTCTTCATAGTACATATGCTCATTCTATAAGAGGACAATATTCCAGTCTGTGGATTGCTGCTCGGGCTGGTGGACGACAGAAGTAAAGACGGAGAGAGAGAGAGAAGGAGAAAGCATCTCATCCTTGCTACTGAATCTCATGATGAGCAAGTAAAGCTGGGAGAGGCGTTAGCAGAGTTACCACAAATATTATTTTGGAGGAGAAAAAAATAAGAAGAAGAGAAAGTACGAGATAGGAAAAACGAGGCAGAGATGTACATAGAGGAAAAGAAGAGAAAGGAAAAAAGAAAGTGGGAAAAAGAAATGTGTACTCACTTCTTATCCTGAAGTCATTTTTGAGCAAAATAACATAAGAGAGAGAGAGAGAGTTGGGGAGTACGAAACTAAAATAAATTTAAGCAGTAAGTATATTTTACTCCGCGTGCTGTTCAAGTTGACCTTTACCTAATTCCCGATTACAAGTTAGAAAGTAAAGTGAAAACGTCAAGTGAAAGTAAACTGGTTTTTAGTTTATGTACAAAGTGTTCTTATTGCATCTCTGTTTATTTCCCACAGTAGTTGTGTAAATTAACTTATTTACATTAATAGATATATATGCATATTTCTTGGTCGAGATGATCCGTGCATACTCCTACGATTGTAGGTGAGGTGAGGTTGTGTTCGTTCTCTATGTGTTTTCTTCTGTGGAGGGACAGGAAAGTCTGATGTTTGTTGGAGAATTGTGCTGACTGACTTTGACGAGAACACCTGAGGCAAAGAAGGGGAATGAGGCTGAGAAGAAACACTTTTCTGCAACCACGAGCAAGAGTTGACCTCCTAATATTTATGTACCATCCATGAAACTGTGTAGTTGAATTTGTTTATCTGTGTTACAGTGCTGTTTATCAAATAACTTGCTAATGGGTGTTTCCTTCATATTACTAAACTATGAATATATTTAAGCTCTTCACTCTCTGTCCAATACTTTTCTCTTCAGTGATTTACTTAAACTGATTATTTCACGTAAAATTAACAAGAATGATTTTATATGAATGCACAGGAAAGTTGCTGACTGGTATATATTTTTCTCGGAGAAAGAGAGAGAGACAGGCATAATTAATACTACTCAACTTACAAAATGAATTTTCCTCCCTTCCTACACAAACAATTAGTTTTGAAATTAAACCACAAGTTGTGCAGCGAATGAAAATAATTAGAAAATGACTAGAGCATCTGCGGGAAAACTTACTATGAAATGCTACACAAGTACAACCTACAACTAGAAGAACATTACGTGTTTGTATTACTCCAACGTAATTATATTTCGAAAATAGTTGCAAGCGAATTCGAAAGCTAAGCAACACTACACAAAATAGGCATGTATCAAAGATCATTCTTCATTGTTTCCTCTGCGCCTTAAATGTATAAAGGGTTCCCTTTCTTCAAGTAGAAACTTTTAAAAGTATCTATTTTCCTCGTGGTGCAGGTTGCTCATAATAACAAATGTATAAAATTTGCATACTCAGGAAATTGTAACCATAGCCTTTTTATGCCCTGATAAACTGTTCCTTAATGAAGAATTAAATTAGCAAAAAGCCTTTTAAATTTTATTAAAAATCTATTAAAAACAATAAAATAAGTTATTGTAGCAATCATATTACACTTAAAGAATACTTTCTTTTAAAATTGCTTCCATCACTTTCTAGGGAAAGTAATGAAATTGTTGTAAAGTTTTTTTATTGGAGTTGTTCATTGTGATTTCTGTCAATGATTTTATCCATAATGTGTTAACCAAATTTTCGGTTATTTCTTTTTGTAAAAAACACACCAGTTCATCATCAATATCCGTCTTCACAATACAGATTCGATGCATAGATAGAGTTTTTGCTAAGGATTCGTTGATATATGTATGCATAGATTATATTACACAAGAACTGGTAGCATGTCCTTTGCGTAAAGTACATTATAAGATATCTTGATCTTAAGAACACAACATTTGTACGGCTTAATAGAGAGACAAAGTTCAGGCTATATTCTTCCAGTACGTTGTATACATTAGTAGGCTGTACTGGGTACGTGTGTGTGTGCGAGTGTGATTGAATATTTAAAAATATAAATATATATATTTCGAGCTGCAGCTGTCATTACAGATAAAAGAAAAAATCATGATCACCAACAGTGTCCTCATTTTCATGACGTCCACGCTGATGTGCATCAGCAACTCCGCCACATCTGCTCTTTTCTCAGGTTACTTACTACTTTTCAATTATTTAGTAGTATTTATATTCATTGAGTTTAAAGCGTAAAACTCCCAAACATTCCCAAAAAATTATCAATGGAGACATATTGACTATGACGAGCCAGTAATTTCGAAACCCTATCCTATCATAACTTTTAAAAGCACGACTCTGAAAATATACATTTCACAACAAAACAGCACAATTCCGACAAATTGCATGCATAAAATCGACATTTTTTGTGCTAGAACAATATTTCATGCAACATGACATGAAATTACATTCGTTATTCAGCTCAGCACAATTAAATGCTGCTACTGTGTGCCAATTATAGAATAATGAACTTGAAACGACAATATAAATGTATTGTTTTTTTGTTTTCAAACTTACTTTGCCACTTTGAGAACGATGACTGACGTTAATCTTGCGATTGCGAAACTGACGAAATTGCATTGTATGTAATTGCAATTGGACATCATATGTTTTAATTCCATTTTATTCGATGTATGTCGAGGCCTTTGATGAAGTGAAAATATATATTATTTAGCCTATGTATTATTTTATTTTCAATATTAGAAAACCCTTAATATTAGAATTTTCATGTAGTGTATTTCCACGTAATAACAGATAAATTGATATGTTTACAAAACAATTACTCAGTCACATACTTTATTCTTATATAGTAGGTGTCTCTTTCATGGCCCAAAGAAATTGTCCTTAAAAAGTATTGTGAGAAAATGACGGAACATCGACGTCTTTCTCTAAAAGCTATTATTATCTCGAATCCAAAAAAATGATTTGCATTCCATTAAACACCTCTAACCACTCACTCATACTCGAAAGCAAAAAAGTCTTGTTTCATTTCTCAGCACGTACATATTACTTTGACTGTTGACTGACCTCAACTTTTTTATTCATGTTACAAAACGAGTAAAAAATGGCTTGTTATGTGTTCCGCTAAATTATAGAAATTATCCAAAATAGCTTGCCTGGAAAAAGCAAAACATATGCATACATAAATGTGCATTATGTGCTACAGTTTGTGTGTTATGTTTTTTCCATAAATAAATCGATTGAAAAAATAATTGCAACTGATCTTTTTCAACATGCAAGTAAATAAAATTGATAAGGTGAAAATTTACTGAAATTTAACGTGGAAAATCGTTTGAAATTATTTTCCAATTTTTTATTTAAAAAATACGTGGAAAATTGGACATTTTTTAAAATGCGGCTATGTATTCAGATACTTTTGCATGCTCAAATTCGACATTTTAGTACTTTCAAAAGCCTATTGAATTTCTTATGTAAATGAAAATAAAAAGCTAAATTCACAACAGTTTACCAACACTTTCAGCGATTCATGCATTGCATTTATCAATTAAAAACGCTTTAGTCCAATTATTTTGTATTCCCATCATTTTTCAAATGACTGACTGTACCCGTCAACGCCATTCAATACACAACTTGAAACTTTTTTTCTGGTGTAAACAACCAAACAATCTGGGAGAAAGCGTTTAAATTTACACGCGCGAGATTTCTGACGCGAATAAGCACAGTAGTGTAAAAGTTTGAATTAAGCAACAAAAAATAAGACCACTAACGCATTTCCCATCTTTTCCTATTTTTGCCTTCATAAGAATGCGAAACCGTTTACCCTACGTTTTGTAAAATGACTATAGTGACTTGTAACTGACTGGATATCGCTCAACAAGGAAAATAATGAAAAACACTTAAACACATAGCCAAAACGGTACTTTTCTTTTGTGTAGCTACAATATGCAACATGGACGCCACTTACTTCTCCACAATTTAACTCACACGCGAGTGTACAATAAAGAAATCGGCTTAACACTAACTACTTCCTCTTGTTGTTTACAGAAAGCTCAACGAATAAAAGTGCGGAGTCACACATGCCATCAGCAGATAATTTGCAATACAAACTTGAAAACATTCGAAATCGTGCCCTTGAGTGGCTACAGACCAAACGGACGGAGGGATACGGTTGGCCGTCAGGTGATACGGCCAGAGTTGTCGTTGCGCTATCTTCCGTTGTAAAAGATTGGCCTGCCAAGAATGACCTAGAAGCTAGACTAATCGTTAAACAGTTAGAAATAGAACTTCTAGAGAAATTACTAAGGTTAGTTGATTACTTATTTTACCTACTAATAACACTTTCATTTCTAAAACAATCTTCCAAAAAGAATGCATCATCATTACTATTATGCACAGTTCAACAATTTCATAAAATCAAAAAAAAATCATAAATACTTTAACAAGCATAAAGATTGGTCTTACAAACAACTGTTTTTAAAACTAAACGCATCAGCATATGTAATTTGAGCTACATAATTTTGTGCTAGGCGGTGGCATCCAAATCGATTGATAAACATAGCAATAAGCAGATCATGGTTGTCAAAGGAAAACTTTAACATTTCAATATTTACTATATACTTTCCTGTTTCATTATAGCTTTACGACTGAATGAACTTAGCGTTTCTTTGGTTCCTACCTTATTACCTGTCCACTATCTAGAAAATTGCGCACGTCATCGCAACAAAAGTTGTAAAACATTCAAGGCGAAATTAGCTATTTACAGCTAGATTACTTTGCGAAGAAATAACCCCGGGAAAAGTCAATGATCGCATTAGCTGTGGGCCTGTGATTACATGCAATATTTGGTTTCTAAAAACCCAAGGCGATAGATGGACGAACAACACGAACAAACATCAGGGTGTAATAACATGAATAAACAATATTAACATGGAAGCTACATGGATGGAAATAGGGACACTTTGACTCCATCAATGGAGATACTCTATTAACTCTAATAATATTATTTTGTGAAAGATGGAATTATAGAACCGTCTTTCTCTTTCATACAGTCACGCAAGAAATAGGTAAACGAGGCATGTTCCAATTCAGCCAAGTTTTCCATTCAAATCTGAAGAACGTAGAGAATAGCGACAGTGCTTTCTCCAAAAGCATACACTTTCTTGGCTGCAAGAAAATATGAGAATAATGGTTTTCGTATTTATATAATCACAGTGGATTGCATGGAATTGGGGCATTTTCCCCACATGTGAAAACATTCATCAAAATCACAATAATAACAATAACCAGACAAGACATATGAAATATAGTTACTAAACCTAGTAACATTTACGATTTCTGTTTCGCTATTTGTACTCATTATTAATGGCTGATAAAAAATTTCACTGTCAAAATTCCCTTGAGTATTTATGAAATTCGTAAGTGTAATATTATGTATTTAATTATTACACCGAAAATTTCCACGTTATTAAAATCATATCCATGTCAGAATTGTAAAATAGGTAGCAAACCATACCAGTAGATAAGTATGAAGTGATAAACATTTTAAGCACTATTTGTATGAGAATAACACTTTTGAGTACGTGTTACTTTTACGCGTTTCGGTTTTTAATTACTGAATCGAAAAATTGGGGAAACTTGCTCTCAAGCATGCTTTCTGGTTGCGGGTATCACACCCCGCCGCAAGGACTCATCATAGCAAGGTCTCATTTCGTACCTGTTTATGAGACAATAAACAGAGTAACGATTTTCGACATTCCAACTTCCAGTGTGTACCAAGCACAAATTGAATGCAACATGATGAGCACAAGCAGCAGGATATTACAATAAAATGAAATTAAGGAAGACTGAATTGTTTTTGTGATGAAAGGAAATAAAGGAGCCATGAAAAATATATGCACAGGCGGAAATCACAGAATAGCAGGCACATTTTGTGGATGAGATACAACTCGAGATACACCAGTCATAAAAGTGATAAAAAAGTACATCAGTCGCAGATTCGTCAATGTAGATTTGTAGATGTCATCATGTATTTAAAATCTATACAAAAGTAC
Source organism: Entomobrya nivalis (assembly GCA_034695485.1). Taxonomy (NCBI): domain Eukaryota; kingdom Metazoa; phylum Arthropoda; class Collembola; order Entomobryomorpha; family Entomobryidae; genus Entomobrya; species Entomobrya nivalis. The sequence continues at coordinate 6,805 of JAQFZH010001791.1, forward strand.
CAAAAAAAAAGTTTTCATTTCAAAGATCAAGAAGGTATATAGAAATGATATACTTTTTACTCCATGCATATGTATATTTATGAACATGCACTTAATGTAGTTTTGCATCGAAATGTCAAGATGATAAAAAAGGACCCGGCAAAAAATTGATCAGGAAAGCATTTTGTTCATTCGTAGGACATTTATAAATATGTATGAATCCAAGTGTTACGTTTATGAGCCAAATGTGAACATGACAAGCATTAAAATCATCACCTGGAACCAGAAATAATTTCGAATAATGTGGTAGCCGAAGCAAGCAGAAGCAATTATTGTAAATGTCAATTTCAGCGTGTAAATGTAGGCACGAAAAGGTAGTATAATAGTGTGCCACATTACATATGTATTATTCATCCATGAATCTTCCACTCTACTCTATGAGGTGTTACATGAGAATGTTAGTTTGAAGTGCAGTATGTCGTTGACATTTAACGATGACATTTAGTGCAGTGAACTGAGACGATAGAATTCCCCTGTCATAATTCATTTTCCAGTAAATGTACGTCCATAGACATTTTTGACATTACCAGATTCACTCAGATAGAAATTTTCACGTTAACTTAATATTCTCTGGATAAAAATATCAGGACAACCACTGCATTCTATAGTAATTGATTATAGTAGTCAACGGGGAAACGTTAGTAGTCCACAACCAGGAATCATAATAAATAGACGTAGTAATATTTCTTCAACCTAGTTTTTCGTGACTTTATTTTATTTGGGTTATAGATGGTAGTACTTCATAATAATCTATATTTTCCACGTACGCGACATTTTGAAATTTTCTTAAGATGTAAGAAATGTTGAAAAATTGCCAGAAAAAATAACTACAGTTAATGATTTTATACGATAAAAATATATTAATGTGTACCTATGTCAATGAATTAGATAATTATGAGAGCAATAATAACCGTGAAAATAATCTTTTTGTACCAACTTTGTAGCAAGGACACTGTACCAATAACACCAGCAGAGGTGTGTTACTATGCATTAGCTCTAACTGCTTCGTGCGGCGATCCCCATAATTTCCATGGGCACAATTTAATCGGTAAGTTATTTTTTTAACGTTTCTCATTTCTCTCCCCATTACATCTAATCGTTAGCCAGAACAAACTCAACATCATTATCTCTAATTTTCTGTCGCCTGTTTATTCTCCAAGCATTTATGTAAAAATGTGTGTAATGTCACGAGGGGATTAATTAGTAAAAGAGTGAGCAGCAGCCCCTGCTAGTTGGAATAATTGGAAAATAACAAGTTGTGAATTCTGTTTAATTGCTAGTGTCTCTTGAGAAACACCATGAAGACGTTGATTATCTGGGCTACCCTACAGGATTCGGTTACGCCTTCACTTCTCTTGTATCCTGTATTAGCGGTACGCACATTCACAAGCATCAAACCAGGCATTTGCTCCATCTTGCAGGCGATGAAACATCGGCCTCAGGAAGAATCTACTCAGTTGGTAAGCATCAAACACATTAGGTCTTCGTGACTTGTTCAAAAATGTTTGAAAAAAATTATCTCTTCATTTTGATATGCATTGCATACATGGTGGTGAGAGATATCTTATGCTATTTGTTGGTAAGTTTTGGATAGGATCCCATAAAAAAGAACACAAAATGCAAATAGCAAGCATTAATGGGCGATGGACTTATATTAAAGGGAGAAGATTTAATACCAGTAGTTATCTACTCTGTTCACACTTTGTTAATTAATATTATACACTGTCATTTTTCGGTATATTAATTCAGTAAGGTAGAGAGAGAGAGAGGGAGAGGATAGAGAGGTGCAGAGAGGAGTAGAAAAAGATAGAGAGATATATATAATTGACTTTAATTTTCTCCCCCAGTCCAGTATACTTGGGTAGGCTTGTATATGAGGCAGTGGTTATTAGCATCCTCCAAAAGATCCCCCGTCTCTCTCTGTAGGCGGAGAAAGATGGGAAAGGCGGAAATGGGAAATGTGGGGGTAATGAAGCACACGTAGGAAGATTATATGTTTTTGCTTGAGTTGGCCGGAAATGATGTTTTCCACTCGTTTTAGAACCAATTTCATTTCTTTTTTGTAAAGAGAGTGGAATGTAAAAACAAACTCGGCCGTTGTTACATTACATTCATGAATGCGTGTGGCAGTAATCTGCGTGTTGTGTATCTCTACTAGTATGAAATGAATGAATACGATAATGTACTTTATTATATGAATGCTTAACTCAGCTCTCCTAGTTGGTACTTACCGCAGGCAGGCCAGGGTGTGTGCAGAGGTCAAAATTGAGTTGAGACCAAAGACTAATATACAATATCACGCTAAATGACTACCTAGAGAGATCACAATGTTCTATGTTTCTATACCTAATAATACTATCATCCAAAAAAAGTGAGTGGAGAAAGAGAGAAAAAACATTTCCTCCCTCTTCGCTTTAGCACGTTGTTCTTCTTTTGGCACTATGATCTTATGTGTGGTTAAAAACAAGAAGCCCACCAAGCAGCAGAAGAGTAGACACATGAAACCGTCGTCGTGCTGTTTTTAGATGTTCTTTTTAGGACGGGATATTGGTGGTGATAGCGGCGATATATTATTCTATTAATATACATACTTTGCTTTGGCTTTCTACTGTTGGCGTGTTCCTTCTTGCGCGATACATTTTTCATCTTGTTGTGGGGGAAAAGGAACAGCAGTTCTCACCACCACCACGTTTTTTACTTTCACCTCTATTATTAGCATACTTTTCTCTACCTCTCGACAAACACGTAAAATGCCTCTTTTACTGCATGCTACACTGCATTTGTAATGTTTTGCAGACACGAGAGCCACGGCATTGATAGCTCTGGAGTGTATACGTAATCGGAAAACGAGTGACTTCCTGAGTCGGCACATCACAGAACCGATGCATGCAATCAGTAAACTGCAGTTGGAGGATGGAACATTTGGGAATCTACATACTACTGCATTGGCCATCCAGGTTGGTTTACCTTTCTCTCATTTTCATTCTCTATCTTCCCGGATAAAACAAGAATAATTCATGGTAACCTAGTTGAGATAGGATATGAAGCTATTTTCTCACGTCTATTGTCTGACATCTGAGGTGAGGAGTACGTATAAATGTAAATGAAAAAAAGAGATATCAATAAAGCCACTAAAACCAAAATAAGTATGCAGTTAAACCATCGTAAAGCGTAACAGTTCTATAAAAATGGAGAAATGTCTTGTATAAAATTCGTATGGGTAGGATTGAATAACATACGAAAATCAAAACTTTAAAGCTTTCGCCATCAATACCAAACAAATACTGTATTCTAATATACCACTGTAATGTCTTGTTATGCTGCATACTCCAAATAGCCAGATATTATGTAGATTTTGGAACTGAGTTACGTTTTGAAATTTGATCTCGCCTTGGGTCTCCAACAAACTAATTGGAAAAGCTGTCGCTTGTGTCATTAAAATATACATGTCGTGGTGGCATAAAAAGGTTTCACTTTCACCCTTGTGGTTTGGCAACTGAATAGGTTGTAAGTTGTAACCCTTAGCTTTAGCTGTCCGAATAGCAAATAATAACACCTTTGTTTACACATAGAGACGATCAAGTGGTAAAATCTATTCGCAGAAATAGTATATTTTTATGCATCTGTCTTTTTGATGCTCTTTTAATTTCGATTCGAACTATAAACTCTCAAGTTATTCAAGACGAAAAGAAACGAATACTCTAAACAATGAAGGAATATATAACTGAAAATGGAGAAATAGGCACAACTTTGCGGTTAGGTAATAAACTTTAATGATTCTGATTATTGCTGTCGTGGAAACTTATATGTAAATGTTTAAAATGTTGACAGCTAGATTTTTAAAGACAGAATTTGGTGGCCCAAAGGATTAGATAAAATTAAATCTTTGTACAGCCAGTTTTATGTTTCAGTTTCAGATTACTTTTAGCAGTATAGGCAGTTTAGAGATTTCAAGTCTTGCCGTAATGGCTTTCTTTGATTTTAATGATTTAATTCATTTGTTTACCTACCGAATCAAGCGTACTCTTTGTAAATTCTGTTTTTCACTACAATCCTTCGTTTAAGAGTCAATACCGCAACAATTATTGCCATGCAAGTTTTAAAATAGTGATTAACCAATTAATGTGATATTCTGGAAATACAGCTACTTTTGATCAATTGTCATTTGAATGCGACCACGGAACCAAAATCTGAATCAATATATCAAATTGTTTAAGTCATCATCGTATTACTGTACTCGAATACTTTGTTTTGTAACGTACTCCTTACTCGAGAGTCATTGCAGCATGTAATTGTAATAAATTTTGTGGAGAAAGCTTTAAAAATGCAACTTGTCCTTTATACTTTAGGCCTTATCCGGGTTCCACGGAATTGAGATTTACTGGAACAAATCGGCAGCGGTACATGCCCTAGAATCACTTCAGGAATCTAATGGATCTTTCCTGGACAATCCACGTGAAACTGTCGACGCCGTTATTGCCACATCTGCCTTATTAAATGGTATGGGTATTCTTGGAGCAAGAAAAGGGCATTATTGTAAGAGCGCTCGACACAGGAACAAGCATAGAAGTGCATCATTCGCACATGAGGATGTAACCGTGATGTATAACGTTAAAAATAGCAACGATGAAGACATTACGTTTCATACCAAACTCAACGAAGTTCGACCAATCACAACGGTGGGTACCTGGAGAGACAGCCAGTCCTTCGATAAGTTTGCCAACGTAAAATCTAGTGATCAAATGAATGTAAGCGCAGACAGTGAGCTAAGTGGGAAAAATTCAAGTGTTGAACACGGCATGTTAGAAACGAAGGAGGAGGAAAAGTTGAATTTAGTGAATTATTCGAAAAACCCAAAACACGATGTGAATGTTACATACTGGCTGTGGATTGGGCCTGATCCAGCTACTGCAGAGAAACACAACATGACACTCAGAATAGAAACTAATGCAACGTTTTACGCAGTAATGCAAAAAGCAGCGTCCCTTAATCACAAGTTCACGTAAGTTTTTTTTACTGTTGATTATATTATATAAAGTATTAATGTAGTTGAGAGAAAGTCAGCTCGACATGTGAGAAATATCGGAGTTTGTGAAAGAGGATCACTGCATGATACTATTAGATGTTATTACGTGTCCATTAGCGTTTTCTGCTATTATTCCTAAATGGTATGTGTGAGCAAAACAGGATGTTATGTGATATTTCAATGAATAAAGGAAGCTTTCAATACTCTTTCATCAGACTCATAGGCACACTTGGCAAATAACACGGGTATCGGTGGTGTCGGCGTGTTGCTTTGTTATCTCCCATTGAGATTATTTTTATTTATCAACACTTTTTTTGTAGATTTGAGTCAACTGTGTGGCCCAATGGCCATTACGTACACACCATTTCCAGTCACAAGGAAGAACCCGTTAAGTACCACTATTGGTTACTATATCGTCTTAATTCAGATCCAAATCCATTAACTCCACCATCTAACTCTTTCGTAGCTCCTGCTGGTAAGTAACAAAATTCAGTAATAAGAGTTGATGCATTTAATGAATTTGCCATGTCATGTAATTATATCAACAGAAAAAAAACTAGCTGCTAAAACCTACTTGCTTTCATTCAATGAAATTATCTGGCCATGCTCGGCTGAATACTTTTATGTATTATGTAATTCATAATATTCTCTCTTTTTAATTTTAGGAGTGGACGACTTGAGAGTAGCAGATGGACAAGTTTATCTCTTCTGGTTTAAGAAGATATAGACTCAAGACTGAAATTTAGTTATTAGTACTCTATGGAAACGATAAATAGTGTTTTCTTTCTTTTCTTTTCTTTTGTGTGATCGTATCCAGCATAAAAGTATAGTTTTATTTGTCAGTAATAAAAAAAGTATTATTAAATTGTTATTTAATGTCTTATTCGGCAACTTTGGTACGGCAACCTAACGCAAGTTAGTTGAGAGTTGTAGTAAATATAAATGCTCTTACTAATTAAGTAGCCTGAAGATGCGCATGTTTATTGTTGTTATTACTAATATTCTTATATTGTATGTATATAAATAATCACAACTATTCCTGACGACAAGGGGTATCTTCTTCTGTTTGCGTGGAGTTTTATTGATTTCCGTCATTTAATATTCTTCCTCTTATGATTATTACTGTTGACGATGTACTCAATTAACTGACATTTACTACATAGATGGGAATGCGTAGCTGAAAGACATATTGTTATAATTAACACATTCCAGTAAATCAGAGATGAAAGTAGTAATTCTTATATAATAAATACATACTTTATTATTTAATGTAGTATTAATTCATAATGATAGACTAGGCCAGTAGAGAAATTGATCGTTCGGAATGGAATAGAAAAAAAGACTCATTGTTGCTATGTTGGAAAATCTATGTAAAATAGGAACGCGGAAAGTATTTAAACAGTATAAATATACATTTAAAAAAAATGAAACATTAGCAATGCATGCAACTGGTATACCTGCTTTTAGACTAAATATGAAAAAAATCAGAAAGATAAAAAAACTATCTGTCTCTGTAAAAACTGATGTAGTCACATTGACGCGTAACAATGCTCCTTGACAACTACCCCTTCACGCGGGTTTCCTTTAAGTATTATTTGCACAAGGACGTGTATGAATTTTGTTTTTCACAAACGGTATGGAATATTTAAACCAGTTGTTATTGTTGTCGTCTTTACTACCGCCAAAACTATAATATTAAAATCCACTTCGTAACATTTGCTCTCAACAATCAGTTTCGCTTTAACATTTAAAGAAGTAAGCAGTCAGAAAAATCTAGCAAGCGCATATTTTTTTAACGTGCACATGCCTATCATATTATATATATTTTGTGTCTTGAAACAATATATACAGATTTTTGCCTCGTACAAAACTCAACGTGTAATTAGCAGCCATTTATAAATGATTGGAAGATGAAATAAATCACACAGATGTAAGCCATTGATCCCGTTAACAAACAGTTGCTTACGTGGAAAATAGCTTTAAAAGAATTAGCTCTGCGCAGGGATTTATCTCCTAAATATTAGGAATATCTGGATATTAAAAGGTACTATTGTCACTATTGTTGGACGAGAGTAGATAACAAATTAAGACCACCAGTCACGAAGAAGTAACTATAAAAACTAGTTGGCCAGGTTTCTTAAATTTAATTGCAATTTTTAAAAAAATACAACGATTTTGTCTTATACTATCATAATTGGAAACATTCTCCTGCTTACATTATCAAAATAGCTACAGTAAAATGAAAAATTCATAACGGCTTTACAAGTCAAGTCTGCTTTCTGCTTACCAAACAACCAAAACATCCTATGATAATGTTATTACTACTATATTTTGTTCATCAATAAAAATATCCTATCCAAATATTCAGTAGACAATTTAAAACACATATATATTTTAGAAGAAATTTGAAGAAAACAAAGAAATTCATTAGATCTCCTACTAGATATTCAGTTAACCAGATCGACGACTACGCGAAAAGCATGTATAAAAAAATAACCAAACTAATGCTGCTTTCTCAACTATCAAATTTTTTGTAAACGAAACAATACACAATATAAAGATTTACTTAAAACAATCATTTCATATTTATCACACAAACCTCAACACATTTTATGTATCTTGGTCGTATGAAATTTATCAATCTCTACCAAAAAAATATAATCAAAAATACTTAATGACGAAGAATCGTACGCCTGCTCGTGTCTGCATGGAATGTGTAATTAATATAGTAAGACAGAAAGAAATCTCATAACAAGCACAATATAAAATATATATTATGACAAAGAATGTTATATTATTTTTGGCTATTCGTCTCGTTTTAAAATGATACCAGATAAGAACTGCTATTAATTAAAGTGCGGATTTAATTTTAAACGCATTATTATGACAGTATTTTCTAAATAATTTACAAAAATATCCTATCTAAATTACTACAATTCAAATATTTAATTTATCAAGTAAAAATATTTATACAAAATTTATTCTCCGTGATACGATAAAACAAAGTGAAAAAGAGCCTATATAATTTTAGTGAGTATATTTCGCTGTACTTCTTACATTTCCATAATATAATGCATATTCTTGTGACAGGAAAAAAATAATATGAAACACAGAAAAAACTTTTCCAACCTTGATAAGATATCATAATTAGCATGTAAATAAAGCAATGTTTAATTGAAGGAAAGCCTATCATTTTAAATAGATCTAACTTACTAGTTCTACTACAATTATCGAATAAGTATTAAGAACAATTTGCTCGTGGTCGTGCTGGACATGGTATTAGCAACTACATTGTAAGAAATAAGAAATACGTAAAGTAAAAACTAATGTAAAATATTTAATGATCCTCCTGATAAAATCTAGTGGAAGCAAAAATTATTTACAAATATATAATTAGCCCATTTAGTTGTGCGTGTGATCGAAGCACTCACTTTATTGCATAGCACATGTTGAGAGCTTGTTGATATTATGCGTTTGACTATTTATTTTATTTTCTTTTTTTTACCAAATTCGAATTCTGAAAATTGGTAATTTTCAATTGGAGACTGCTTTAAGTTCCCAATCAAAATTTTGATTATAAAGTTCACAAATAATGCTACAAACTGGCTTGTGTAATAATCAAATAGTTCCAATATTTTCTCTATTTTCCTTTAAGCACGCATAATTCTGGTACACTGACGTTGAATGAATTAAGCTCACGATATTAACGATCATTCAATATTCATTACCTTTAATACTAAACATTCTATACATTCATGACAAAGTATAATTGTAATTACTGTAAATTCCAAAAAGCTGTTTAGACTTGTCAAATAATATGCGCTTGCCAACAAAACTTGAAACCAAAATGCCAATACGCATATAAGGAAAAAAACTATATTATTTAATACATCAATATTTACTTTTACAAAACTTAAATGTCTAAAAAATGAATGAATTTATTGTATATGATGATACCAGAGCTGATAATGAATAATTTTTTTGCCTAATCATGGTACATAATGGTCTACACTACGCTATTTATTAATGTATGCATAATAACATTGAAATATAAAATGCATGGAATGAAAATATATGAATTACGATACTTGAGTAAGCACGTACGGAGAAAAATAAATAATTAAACGAAGATGAAATGTGTGAAGTTAAATAAGTACTAATTATATATTTATTACACTTAAAAGGAAATTAGTACAGAGGTTTATTAAAATAATGACACAAATGATTATTTGATGATTGTCCTTTGAAAAAATATCTATTTATCAATTCTTGCGACTAATCTACAAAAATAGCTAGTAAGTGATTATATGTTAACCTTAAGTATAAAAGCAGAAGCTGCCGTTACATTACAAAAAAAACATTGTCGCTAATTCGTTCATTGTTTATTATTAATGGTTTGAAGGTATAATAGCTATATATTATATATTCCAAAATACATTTAGGAATTATATGTATATGATCATGATACTGTTAAAATTCATAAGATAAATTGTATGCAAAAATGTAACAACAAAAACTGTATTTATGCCATGGACGTATACATATGTACATACAAAACAAAAAATATAAATAGAGTAAAATTGTATCTTTATTATATACATATATGATAAATATCTATATATTATCATAATGCTAAAAATAATACCAAAAAGCCATTATCTAAGCAGAATCAACGGAACGGAATTTTTAAAATATTAAAATCTAACCAACAACGTGGTGACAAATAGTTAACTGTCCATTAAAATATGTAATTTTGATTTTCATCATTAATTACGTGAGCAAGAGGATGAGATATGAAATGTAAGATCAGCGATGAAAGCCTGTCACTTGAAAATCCAACAACATAAACGGTTTTTAAAAACTGAACGATAATAAAAAGTCAATCTTTGTGTGTACGTAGCCTGTATTATCCAAACTGAAATAAAAAATATGTGACAAGTCTATGAAAATACCTAATAAAACTTAGATTTTGTGGAAAATAAAGCCTTCCAACAAATCACTTATTTTACTTTATAGTCCATCAGTCCAGATAATTATTAATAAATGCAGTGATAAAGACGCATTGAACAGTATTTCAAGTATTTGCCTCTTCGACATGAACAGGATTAGTTTTTGCAGCCGAATCATGAAATTATGGCAAACTTTAAAGTAGTTATGATATGATCAACTCACCGAGCCAAAAAAACAAATACCATTCCGAACCGAAATAGTATGCAGTAGTACCGTGGCGTTCCCCCTCGTGTTTATAAAAACCCTGACTTGCACGCAGGACATCAGGACATATATTAAGTTTAGCTGCTGTGTTGTAATCGAAACCTTAATGGCAAGTTTTTTTGTAGCAAGGCCACATGCAATCTTTCTAGCCCCTAAATGATATCGACAGCACCTTTGCCTTTGCGAAAAAACAACAATTAGACAAGTTTAAAGTTTTGAGCATTTGCTCAATTAAATTAAAAGAGTCAACGAACGGAAGGGCGGGTCTGCCAGAAGTTTGAACAATCAATTTTAGCCATGAATAATAATTATTATTCGAATGTATTTAATAATACAAATACTTTGCTGACCTATCTGAGAAACTGATTTTCCTAAAATCTGGAAGTTAAGGGTTGAACCAGGAACAGGAACAGAAATGTACTAATACAAGTGTGTACATAACATGTAAACTCATTAAATCATCGTCACACTCTCATCCCAAGAAAGACAACGTCACGTCTTTAGAAAATTTGCATTCGTCTAAAATTTAGAATTACATTATCTTTTTGTGGTGTTGTCGGCAGTTATATCATATCATAAGTCAAGGTCACTTCAAAGTTTTTTTTCATTGTTCCAAATAGCAAGCTGAAAATTGCTGTCGATTATACTTTTCACATTTCCTGAAGCTACAATTGTTTACTCCATGGATTACATTAGCAAAATTACAATGAACGTGCTTCAACTTCCACCACGTCACCGCATGCATGGTTTGACGTTATACAACCACGTCTTCTACTTAACCCCTGCAATCAGTTTTTTTGGTGGTCACATAGCTTAATACTTACTAATGACATAGCCTCAGAACCAAATAGAAATACATATTACATCTAATTAAGATTGGTTTGCTGACTACGTGGTGCTGTTGTCAAGCGTCCATGCGTGCGTGATGATGAGACGACGAGATGTACACAAGATACAAAAATACAGATGCGAAATAAATTATTATGCACATGCTAAAGACATTTTGAGTTTGAGACTTGTTGGAAAAGGGGAAAAAGCTCATCGTGATAATTATAACTTTTTTTTTTCTATGAATTCACGCTTACTTATGAAATGCTACACAAACATAAATGGCTGTATTCTTTTGAACGTACTGCATGGGTGCTCCTGCTTATCATCATTGAACATCACCCTTAAACTTGAATGATATCTCATCAACATGCAAACTGTATCCTGGGTCCACTCCTCGTCATCAGAGCGTCATTTAATGTCATGATGCTAAACGCTAAAGGTTACAAACCACACAGGAGGCGAAGAGGAGACGCGCATAAAACTCATGGAATGCTAAACACGTAATATTTCGAGCTAATCTATAAAAACCAATGACATTCCTTAAAAAATAATATGTTTTCTTCACTCGAGTTATGTCCGTGGTGTGGTGTTGTCGAAGCAATAGTTATGATAATGATTTGAGAATGACTCAGCAGCACTAACTAAAATAGCAAACATTGTAACGTGCCCGCAAATTGTCATCAGCATGGTCCCTGGTCGACCATGTATAGGACACCAAAGAAACACTGCGCCGAAATTATCAGAAATATACTTTTAAATCCAATTCAATTGAATTAATATTGATGCATTGGTAGGTCGTACTAAATCATTAACCACATTTTTACTAATAACGTTAATCCGCATAACATCTGCTTTCAAAGTATTACACATAGTATTTAGAAATTTGCGTGAAATCGCTCCGTATATGGCCGCTGCGCTGTGGTTTTGTATGTTAATGTTAGTTGGTTATGGCTCAAACCGATTCTCATAAGTCATCTTTGATTGTTTAAAAATATTTCGAATATATAAACATAAAATGTAAATAAATATCTAGGTAGATTAGTATTGGTTGAAACTATCGACGTATTTTTTTGCATCATGAAACTGGATCTTTTCTTTCTTATGTATTCTTCATTGAAGATAAAATGCCTATTTTAAAGGTTATATAATATATTATAGACGTTAGACAACTTTCAGCCTAAAACGACAAGCTTCAATTGTGTTAACGAATTTTGATTATATTTTATATTCACAATATTCTTACCAATTTAATAAACCCGCTGTAATAGCGATAATAACGACGGAGCTGAAACGATTCGATACGTGATAATGATTAACATTGTTGTTGCCAATGAAAAATGCTTTCGAATGATATGTCACATGACATGTGTTTGACATTGC
>JAQFZH010001792.1:0-19289 GCA_034695485.1 Entomobrya nivalis
ACTAAAATCTAGTTTACATTTTGGAATTTTCGCTTACGATTTTATATGCAAACATAACATGAGAATGAGAAAGTGTTAAAGTCATACATTGTTCACTTCACAGTCGGCGCAACGACAATCTCGACACTATTTTTACAGTGAATTATTTTATGAATCACGATCATGTTCTAGTAAAATAATTGTCAGCGTCAGAAATGTTTACAAATACAAAAAAATTGTTTTGCTTGAATAAGGCTACTTTTGCACATGTACAAAATATACTTTACTATTTTACTCTTATACAGAATGTCAACGTCAACTAAATTTCCTCTTCATATTGTCACATTGACCACAAAGGCAACCACAAAAAGTTATGAATGAATGTTTCATCAGTCATACCATACATAAAATTATCATATCCGGTGTGCGATTTAATTTTAATATATAAGCTGGTGGCTATAATGGTTGCACATTTGTAGTAGAAAATTGTACTATAATTCTTATGTTGTATGTATGTTTCTCTGACTTTTCCAGGTTGAAGCTTCCCCTCATCTTAACTACAAGGACTGAGAAATAAGAATAATTGTTAGAAAGTTTAAGTCTCAAAAAAGCCTAAATCAACTTAGGAAGAAGAAAATTCGACACTGGACAATGCTACTTGGATGGTAGCAGTGAGTATCTTTCAGATTGTTTCCCTGCGAGAACGTCAAAATAGGTGAGGTCGGAGAGGCAAGGAACGCGTCACTTCTGAAGGGAAGTTGACCCACACCGCGTGCGAAATGTTGTCCTTGGTGGAAGATGCTGACAGGCGTGATCGCCTATGTCAGCTGGAGGAGACCATCACACATCCACGAAGTGTTCTTAATGTTGACTGCCTGTTGGACACTGTTCAAGCCTTAGTTGCAGACTGCGATCATCCCCCCTTAAAGCGTAGTAAAAATATCGAATCCTACCTCAATAGATGTATGTTGATTTTTAATTAATTACTTGCTGTGTCGTATATCCTAACTTTTTGCTCATTCTGTTCATTAATTTGCTTTCTTGTTTCAATTTAGATGACAAAGTCACTGCCGGTATAGGTAAACTTCGTATGAAACCTGAGGATTTCAATCTTATCAAAGTTATAGGACGAGGAGCATATGGAGAAGTCCAGTTGGTATGTAGATTTTGAAATATTAAATGCTTTAGATAATTGCAAAAATGGAATATTAGGTATGTACGATTAATACCAACTTTATTGTTTTCACTTAGGTGCGGCATAAATCCACTCAAAAAGTATACGCCATGAAACTCCTGAGTAAATTTGAAATGATCAAAAGGTCAGATTCCGCCTTTTTCTGGGAGGAAAGGGACATCATGGCTCATGCCAACTCTGAGTGGATTGTTCAGCTCCATTTTGCCTTTCAAGATACAAAGTATTTATATATGGTCATGGATTATATGCCAGGTAAAGTTATTGTTTTGAATTTGAATATTGTAAAAACATCTAATTATTTGAGAACTTAGTTTGTAATCATTATAATTCCATTTTTTGAATCAAACAGGTGGCGACCTGGTAAATCTTATGTCCAATTACGATGTTCCTGAAAAATGGGCCAAATTTTATTGTGCGGAGGTAGTATTAGCGTTAGATGCAATTCATTCGATGGGATTCGTTCATCGTGATGTTAAACCTGATAACATGCTTCTTGATAAGCATGGTCACCTTAAATTAGCCGATTTCGGAACTTGTATGCGAATGGATGAGGTGTGTAAACTTAAATACAAAATTTGAAATGTCATATATCGACAATTTTATGATGACCATATATTTGCTACTCGTTATTCAAAGATGACGATTAATATGACACCACCAATGTCTAACTGAAAACATTGATTATACTTTGTATATGTGGTGTTATGATTATGATTCCTATTTCAAATGTATTTTTAATCTTATGTAAATTACAGCATGGTCTTGTACATTCGGATACTGCCGTCGGCACACCTGACTACATTTCACCTGAGGTATTAAAGTCACAAGGAGGAGAAGGCGAGTATGGCCGAGAATGTGATTGGTGGTCTGTCGGAGTCTTCCTCTACGAAATGTTAGTTGGTGACACCCCATTTTACGCAGACAGTTTAGTCGGGACATACGGAAAAATTATGGACCACAAAAACTCATTAAAATTTCCTGACGACATCAGCATCAGTGCTGATGGAAAAAACCTTATATGTGGCTTCCTTACCGATAGAAATAGTCGTTTAGGGCGAAAGGGGGTGGAAGAAATTAAAAGCCACCGTTTCTTTAATAATGACCAATGGACTTTTGATAATATACGGCAACATGTTCCTCCAGTAGTGCCTGAATTATGTGGTGATGATGACACAAGCAATTTTGACGATGTTGAGAAAGATGATAGTCCTGAAGAAGACTTTCCCACTCCTAAAACATTTGCAGGAAATCATCTGCCATTTGTAGGATTTACGTATTCCAGAGACTACCAGCTTCTTTCCTCCAAAGGCTCGTCGTTATCATCGTCGTCAGCATCAAACCATGTTGTAGATGGTTTGCCGTCGTTATCGGTAAATACATTTCGTTAACGTTGAATTATGATTGGTTATTAACTTGTAAGTGTAATGTCGAATTTCATTGTTTTTATATAGGATGGTGACGCCAAACTAAATCATGTTGGAGTTAAACTTGAAGAACTGGAAGAGGCTCGAAGCGTGCTCCTGACCCAGCTAGATGCGGCTACAGAAAGAGAAGAGTCATTACGCGAAGAGGCTAGAAATTTAGAAAGAAGTATGGCATTGTTGAGGCATGAATTGAGAGAATCGCAAAGGAAAAGTGAAGTGGAAATTGAGTCGAGGAGGAACTTAGAAAATACAATGCTAGATCTTAAAAGAAAGTTGGAGGAAGAACAAAGTAAAAGAACAAGAGAAATGTCGAACAATCAACAGACCAACGACAAAATTTCAAATTTAGAAAAACAGGTACATTACATGCATACAATTATCTCCATTCATAGAATTATAACATGATTAGATGGTATACTTACACAATTTTTTTTATATAGCTGGCAGAGCTTAATGATAAATTAAAAGTAGAAGCCGACCAGTCATCCAGATTACGTAAACAAGTCAGTGAGCTATCGGTGCTTCTTACTGCAAAAGAACAATCACTTAATGAAAAGGTCCACAACTTGGAGAATATCAAAGGAACTCTGGAGCTGGAACTAGCTCAAATGAGAATATCACTTGACAAAGAGGAAAGTGATAGGCATCAAGCTACGGTAATGAAATCGGAAGTGGAAATCAAACTACAAAATCTTCATACGGAACTGGAAAAGACAAGGGAAAGGGAATCAAGGGCATTAGACGAAAATAAAAGTTGTTTGGACAAACTTGTTCAGTCAGAAAAAACTGCTGCATCTCTTGAACTAAAATTAAAAGCGTTAAGTGCCAAATATGAGCAAGAAGTCAAAGCAATGCATAATGAGATGGAGCGGAAAAGTCCGTCGATTGACAAGGAGGATCAAGTTAAAAGTAAGTCTTTTCGGAAATCACCTAAGAAAATATTTGTAAGTTTAAAGACGTGCAATTTGTAATAAACATATTGATACTCTACAGCCTTGCAAGCTAAGCTGAACGAAGAAAAGTCGAAACGGCTACACGCAGAAAATAGTGGTCAAGAGGTCGAGCGTCAACTATCCATGCTGTCTGTCGACTATCGTCAAGTCCGTGCTGAGCTTCAGAAGTTGGAAGGCCAATTGCGACAAGAAGTGGAGAAGACAAAGAGTTTGATAACTCAGCTAGAGCAAGAAACGCAAAGACGGTCTCAGCTACAGTCAGACCTCAGTTCACAATCTTCCGAGATCTCAATTTTGAAAACGAAAGATAAGCAAGCACAGAAGGACATTTCTGAAGCTAGGGAAGCGAAATTGATCTTGGAAGAGGACCTGCAAAGGATTAAGGCTACGAAGGCTGTTGATGATCTACAAATGAAGGAACTGCAGGAACAATTAGATACAGAAATGCATTTTTCGGTATGACGAAATTTTGTTTATTTTGAAATGGCGTTGAAAGTAAAGTTGAATGTGAATGATGTTCAGTATTTGCTAGTTGAAAGTGATGATAACACCTTTGACCACCAAGATATCTGACATAATTTACAACTTACTTTACTCATAATAATAATTCTTTTTGGTAATAATATCTAACGCTATGCCATTAACTTTTGTTTACAGACATTGTACAAAGCACAGTTGACCGACTTAAGGGAAGACTTTGAAGAAAAGCGAAGACAAAATCAGGAATTGGAAGAAGAACGTAATGAGCTCACTCGTCAACTTCAAATGGCTATTGCAAGAACAGATTCAGAATCACTAGCCAAAAGCATCGCCCACGAGACTATTGCCGAGTTGGAAAAGGAGAAGACGATGAAGGAGTTAGAGATTAAGGACTTGATCGCACGCCATAAGACTGAATTATCAAATAAGGATATACTTATTTCATCGGTAAGGAATAAAGCAATGAAAATCATCACTGTAAATTTACTATTTTACTGCAAAAGTCACTAATTTGTGCATAATTACATTGAATATGGTTTTTTTATGTATGTACAGCTTCGCGACAAGGAGACAGAGTACAAGAAATCAGCAGAACAACTCAAAAAGGAACGGGATGATGTGAATAACAAAATAAAATCCCTACAAGAGGGTAAGTTGTCACTGCTATTTACCATTAAACATAATTTATGAAATAACTGCTGGATGAAATGATGACAGATATTAGTTGCTACTCTTTATTTAAGATGAAGAAAAATTGGCATTGCGAATATACGAATATCTGCCTACCTTACTTATTACAACAAAAAACGAAGCAGTTTTCAATGTCATTTTTTATGTTTGTTTGTGACCAAAATAATTGAGAAATATAATTTGTATTTCCTAACTAGATTTGGAAAAATCAAGCGGTGATGAGGTTGAAAAAATGAAGAAACAACTGCAAACAGAACAAATGCTGAAAATGCAAGCTGTGAATAAATTAGCTGAGATTATGAATCGCAAGGATCTTAACCCAACCAGCAAAAAAGCTCAAGCTGGCGACTTGAGGAAGAAGGAGCGAGAATGCCGGAAACTGCAACAGGAGTTAACCCAAGAGAAGGAGAAGTTCAATCAGATGACGCTAAAGTGGCAAAAGGATCTTCAAGAGCTACAGGCTGCCATAAATGAAGAGAATCAGATCAAGTTGAAGCTTCAGATGGAGCTGGACTCCAAAGAATCAGAGATTGAAGCTCTGAATCGTAAGCTCTGCGAAACGGCAAGTGTTAGTTCGAGTGAAGGTGACGGTTTAATGGGTGATGAGTTGAGATTGGAAGGTTGGCTCTCACTGCCTTCCAAACAAAATATAAGGCGGCATGGCTGGCGCAAGCAGTACGTGGTTGTGTCATCCAGGAAAATTATATTTTACAACTCGGATCAAGAGAAACAGAATCCAACTCGTGTCCTTGATTTGAAGTAAGTTTCATTTTAAAACGCTGTGAAAAGGCGATTAAATATTACCAAAACAAATGATTATTTTATAATTATCCTTGTGTAATCGTTTTACAGTAAAGTCTTCCATGTACGTTCAGTCACACAAGGGGATGTCATCAGAGCGGATGCCAAAGAAATTCCAAAAATCTTTCAGGTGCCTAATTTAATAATTAATTCGTTACATTCGTGTGGCCATTTTTATTTTTTGTTTGCCTGTCATGTGCATCATCACATCATTATTACATGATGACTTGGTATTTGCTACTCTTGATAAAGGATGACGAAAATTATCCACCTTTTACTGATATAAGATATGATGATGCCAATATTATTCCAGAAAATAGAATTGCGTTTCCAAACTCGGAATAAATTACAATGTTATACTAGCACAAAATCAGCATATCAGTTTGGACTTTGCTTTCCAGCGAAAAAAAATATGTGATCACGAGCCAAGTGAATGCTAACTTGTTTTTTTTTTGTTTGTATCGGATGTAACCACGTAGCTTCTATATGCTGGAGAAGGTGAAGCACGAAAACCCGAGGAGACGACGCCAGAAGATAAAGAAAAACCTGGAACGTTGTTGCATAAAGGGCACGAGCTAGTTGCTATTTCATTTCATATGCCAACGACGTGCGAAGTTTGTCCCAAACCATTATGGCACATGTTCCGGCCTCCACCTGCTTTAGAATGCAGACGTAAGTTGAAATAAAATCTTGATTTTTGTGTTTCCTTTTCCTTATTATTAGCTTTTTAACCATAACTGGTGAAGTAAGGCCTTTTTTACATTCGTGAGAAAAGTATATGCACAATGCTATCAGAAATCAGTGCAGAGGGAAAATAATGGCTATTAATTTGCAAACTACTTTTTACTATTTTTAACTGAATCAGTTCGCAGTGGGCGTATGTATTTCACTAAAATGTCATAACATTTTCACCAGTACAAGGGCCAGGCCATAACTTCCGCGTTAGATTGTCTATTGTCTGTTATCTTTGAACTGTCAACTTTTCCTTTGAAATATTTTCTTTTTCCTCACACAATTTGTTTCTTTTGTTTATGAAATAATCTTTAGTTTAAATGTTAAACAATTAAAAGTAATGACGGCTGATTTGTCTGAATTGTTAATAGGCTGTCGTGTAAAGATCCATAAAGAGCATTACGGTGAAGAAGTGATGGCCCCTTGTAAAGTCCAATACGACCCTAACACAGCCAAGGAGCTTCTTCTACTCGCACCAAATGAGGACGAACAGAAACAGTGGGTTTCCAGACTAAGCAAAAAGATACAAAAGGGTGGTTATAAAGCTGTATCACAATCCAGGTCCGTCTTTTATGTGCCAAATTCTACCTGATTGATGATTTTACTATACAATTAATTTATACTACTTAATCAACAACATAATTAGAAATAAAATACATACACACATATTTATTATAATCTCTGCATTTCCTAGCCTGGCTGAAATAACCATTTGTGCTATGCTATTGATTTTGCTATATAAAATCCGTTGCTACTATTATTAATAAAAATAACAATTTAGTGTATGGATGTAGTGATTTAATTTGACTGTTTTTGATAACTTTTGATGATTAACATTTTGCTTTAAAACTTGATAATTTAGTATTATATGTCCTATACTTACATATTTTTTAATACATCGAAGTCCCTGAATATAACAGTTATGCTTATTAGTTAGGTACCCTCAACAAACATTCCTTGTTCAATCTACTAATTGCATGCGCATTTTGTGTAAGCTATTAACTGTGAATAATTTAATTAGTGAACTAATTTGTAATGATATCCGATTCCCGTAATTGTTTTTGCAATATAATTTCTTCCCGTTGCAACTTCATTGTGTCCGCTTCGCTGTTTAATAATGAAGCTGTTAAACTAGCAATGCAGAGGAATAAATGATTTTTTGGGGTGATATGATAATCGTGAAGAAGAAACTTCAATGTATTTTAAACTGTGATGTTGTTCTGCTTGGTACTGTTGTTGGAAATCTGTAATTTTTTCGTAAAATGGAGCCTTTCCTAATTGTTATAATAATTTGATTAATGAATGACTGTAAAAATTGTGATGCAATTGCAGAATGTCCGAGAGAAGTAAATAAAAAATAGCAACACGTTATATAGACGCTTTTTGTTACAAACTTAATCCGCTTTATGTTTTATGTATGCGCTTACTCCAGCTCAGGTACCATTTCGCTAACATTTTACATGCGTTTATCAGTTTCTAGGTAGGCTACATACTAAAAATACTTCATCGGGTTTCGTCTGATCTGATGAGACTTTTGAAACTTGAAACATATACATACATATGATGCCATGTTGTTTTTAATGTGATTGATGATTTATATGACTTAACTTCGATTCTCATCTCACAGGGAAAAGCAAAAGTCGGCCACACTCCCAGCAAGAAATAAGTAATTATCAAGCAGGCTCTGCTATTCCAGCAATCGTAATGAGTGACCCCGTGATTGAATCTTCTGCGCCTACCACTACTTCTACTACCATCACTAATAAAGTTGTCGTTGATAATTGTCCTGTTGAAGAGTTGATTGAAAAAGAAAGCAAATATATACAAAAACAGTGAAACTCGTTGTCTTCCGTACATTCCTTCCGTGAGTCAGTCAATTTGTCTTCTATCGCGTCGCGGCCGCTAAACCAGTTTCATTGAATAAAAAGCTATGAAGTAATACAAAAACTACTGCTGCCTACATACTACCAGCGCCATATATACTCCTGCTGTAATAGTATGTACTTCTAAAATATTTAAAAAAGAAAGATTTGTTAAACTCTTATTCTGATTGTTATTCTTATACTTACAATTAATACAAGGAAATGATATAACTTTTGCATCTTTTAAGACTATAGTATACGTCAAAACAGCATCGTTATCACTCATTCAAAATATATTAACTGTCCATTTCAGTCATGCCTTAATAGTGTCTCTTCATATTATATTTGATAGCTATTTAAAACTCACTACATTTAAGCAAAAGTATAATTTACTTAGCTTATATACAAACAATTAATAAAAAGTTATTTTTTGAGCCGGGCTTTGGTTTTCAAAAGTAGTTTGTTTGTTGGTTGGTTATAAGTTTGCTGTTTGAGCATTTAATATCAATTGTGCATTTTTTAAACTGTTTTTATCTTTAAATTAAATTTAAATGGTTCGATTGGCGTTTAAAATTAAAATGATTTACAAATTATGATTGATAAAATGTATACGAAAATTAACAATACACAGTGAAAGGTCACCAACGATCACTCTAGATTGTTGTTAAAAAGAGATAATTGTGCACAGATAGTTTGTTAAGAAAACGTTTATGATAGTCAAAAAAACAACTACCCAAACTTGAAGTCTTTTGCCTAAATTTTCTGCTACTTCTTCAGTACATGAATTTATGAAACAGAAAAGTTCACGACCACTACTTCGACTCATTCTTGAATTAAGGCATTGTTTAGTGATTTTTTGTCGTTTTGGTTTGATTATTTTAGAAAAATATACTATAATTTTCCTGTTTTTGCATTTTTTATTTTGACTGCATTCATATAAACATTGTTCCATATTATATTATCCAAGAAATGTATATGATCAACTTGTTATACATTTGTATATGTATATTGTTATGTACATTTTGTGTTAAAAGTTCTTCCTTAATTATTTTTAAGTTATATGTCTGCAATAAATCATATCCTTATTAAGGTTATGATTGAGATTAAATAATTACAATTATCCTGTTTAACTGGGTATTTATTATGTAGTCTCACTTGACATGTGTTATATTTGGCTATACATTTAAAAAGGTTGTACATTTTAATTTATATTATTA
Organism: Entomobrya nivalis; assembly: GCA_034695485.1. Taxonomy (NCBI): domain Eukaryota; kingdom Metazoa; phylum Arthropoda; class Collembola; order Entomobryomorpha; family Entomobryidae; genus Entomobrya; species Entomobrya nivalis. Next base: position 9,334 of record JAQFZH010001792.1, read on the forward strand.
GCCGTGATTATAAACTTTGTTTCAGGTTTAATATTATATATTAGGTCTTATTTTAAGTTATGATTTAAGTGTTATCGTTCAGGAATGCATTATATTAGGAGTAACTAGTTAAATGTTTACCAAAATGTGTTATAGTAGAGCAATAAGCTAAAAATTAATGTCAACATGCAAGTCATTATCATCGTCCGCATAATTAAAGAAAAATAAATACAAAATCAGTAAACACTCTGAAAAATTTATGTTTTTGGTTCGTTGGATTGATTTAAACCTAGGCATTTTTAGTCTGAAGTTCGCAAATCCTCAGAGATCATTCGGTATATGCTTATCTGGATAAATGACGTAATTGGATTTATGATTTTGTTTCTCCAGCAGAACGGTACTTGGAATATTGTTATCATGATTGATTTTGTTATGCTCTTAACAAGGTACTTGTTATTAAGTACATTTGTTTGTTTCTCGCTTTTCAAATCCGTAAAAAAATGAAAACAATCTTACGATTAGTTAGTTGTGTGCAAAGTATTACACAATTCATTTTCATTTTTAGTTTGACATACACACATGACGTATAATAGAACCTTGACCATGGACTACGACACGATGAACGACGGAGCGCCGGAATGAGTCTATGGTTTGGGTTTGTACGTCGTAATTACAAGGTACAAAGAGTGCAAGATGGAGATAGAAAAATACATCAGGCTAAGAACAAGTTTTGATTGAAATTATGTTATTATGTTTCTTGGTCATGTTTGTTTTTACTGTGAATTAAGTTGAATTAAGTGTTTTGATTCGGAACGGAAATTATAAAAATGAATGATATTCTTAGCCAAAACAATTTCAGAAAAATATTATTTTTATTGTAAAAGTATTATTTACCCTTGCTTATACAGGGAAAAAATATTTCACAATTTATTACACACTTATGACTTTATGACAAACTTTTCCTCATGCTTGAAACTTTTATGCATAGATTATGGCAAACTCTTCAAAGTTATCTCTGAATCGGAGAAAAACTGGGAACATGGTAGTATTTTCCTTCGTTTTTGTGTATAATGTAATAAGCTTTAACGTTAATTTTCTGAATGGAATGAACCAACTAACAAATAGGTTAGTTTTCATGGATCGCTTGTTTGGGAAGTAAAAATGCTCCAGTTCAAGTCCAGAGGCCAACTATTTATCGATTGTTTTGCAGTAGAATATAGTGTGCAAAATAAAGTAGCTTGTGAACAGGCAGGTATGAATTCATATATGCGTCAAGTATTTTCTAAAAAAAAGATTTTAAATAAATTAAATATTTTATTCCTTTTATTATCCATCTGTTCAATCATTATTTATTTTTTCATGAAGGTTAAATAATTCCCATGCAATTAATTAGTGTTCGCTCACGGAACTAGATTCTCAGATTATGAACTTTTATATCGGAAACTTGAAAACGACATCTGCTTTAAATCAGATTAAGTGGTATCATGACTATGACAGTGTTAACTTTACAGGTTATTCACAAAAAGTGATCTCGTCATCGTACATTTCAAGGAATTTCTTTGCCGCAAGCAAAAGGTTGATTGTGTATAAGTATTTTTAGTTAATATGAATAATGCTAAACGTATTTTGTTATATTTATTATATTATTCCAGCTGTTAAAATAAAATAAAAATAAATCCCCCTACCTAATGCGTCACACTGTCTGCCTGTTACTTTTTCGTTGTCATAATTTGGTAGATATAAAACTAAATTACGTACTGCACGAATTGTGATGAAACTAGAATGACTTTGAAAAAAAAAATGTTTAACGCATGACCATTAGTTATCTCATCATTCAACATCCGCTTTCCTGGAACCATCCAATATCAGTAGACATACTGAAATACTTAAAAGTGAACCGCATCGATTTTCCATTTATTTCAATTTGAGATCATGGAAATATATTCCATCCAAAACTACTTTGCGTCTTTCGTTTTTCCACTCTCCACCCAGTTCCCAAACAACATTTTTTCCCTTTGTTGCATTGCACATTTGCACTTTGCTATTCAACCATGTATCCATCTATCCAAAAAGAATGACAGATTTTTCAAATTGAAATCGAAAATAAAAGAGCTGGTGTGTGAACTGCTATTTAATGGATAAACATTACCATTTCAAAAAATTTAAATACAAGATATTACTTCACGTTCAATTTTTTTTATAAAACAAAGTTGAAAGTGAGAATTATATCGTATTATTAACATAATGGTAACGATTGTTCGGAAATTGCACAAAAACTTATTTTATTTCGCTTTTAGCAGGATACTTTGTCCATTTGCCGAAGTATTCTTGAAGTTGAATACAGAGTATATGATGAATGGTGTGATTATGCTCATATTTTACAAAGATTTTTGCAATCGCAATGGAATAATGGTAATGGATTTTTTTCCTGGAGGTGTGGTGTGATATATATCATATCGATATAGCCAGCGCAGTTATAGAGAATTTATGTCCTTCACAAAAGCTTTCTTGGTAATCATAAATGGAAATTTTTGATATTATGAAATAAATATAGGTTTTTGGGACTGAACTTCATTGGAAATAGATTCAATATATCATATCATCATCACTGGTTATCAATATAATCTCTTACTTCATTCTTACTAGCATCAGCATCGCACCAGTATTCTGTTTACGTATGTTGTATGTATGTATTGTGCATAGAGAAGATTATTTTTGTTTAGGGAAGGAAATTAGATTACTTTACTTGAATGTGAATATATTAGTTTATTGTAAAGCTGAAAGAATATATTTTTTATAATGATAGTTTGGTTTTCAAATTAGCATCCAGGTGTACAAAATATTTCCACATTCGTAAGTAATATACTATATTCTGAATGCGATTTTCTCAGAAATGTGTGACACTGCTTTTTTAAATTTGAAATTATTACTTTTTCTGAAAGAAAAGAAGAATAGAAATTGTATATTAAATTGAAAAAATCTTTTGTAGACATGATGTCGCGTCGATTACATTGACATTTACAAGCTAATGGCCCATGCACTTGCGTATGAGCTTTGGATTTTATGGTGAATCTTGCTTAATTCCCATTCAGTTTGCATTTGCATGGTTTTTATCAATCAGGTTGATTGATCCAGGTTTATAAAAAAACATATTCGGGCATATCCCAGCCGCGTGACTCATTTTTTCATACTGTTATTTCATTTCTCTCCGTGAATACTAAAATAGAATTATATTTTCTTCAATGCATTATGTATCGGCGAAAATAACAATAATTCCCATGAAACTCACCTTATCTGTTGAAGTTGGATTATAGGGAATTGCATTTGAATAAGGTTCCACGTGAAAGTAAGAAATCAAACATCGAAATTCTTACACGAGGTTCAGGTACTCATCACTGTCGAAAAAAATATGCCAGCTTATATTAACGACAAAAACAGACGAACGTATTTGAGAAGAACTACGTATGCCATAATTTTGCGTCAGCCAATTAGTTCGTCCAATTAGGGGTCCAGGATCAACCAAAATCGAATGGGCGTCCTATATTGTTTAAAAAACATGACTTGGCGTTGGCGTTAAGTTAATATGTACTTACTGAATGTTCGATTTGTTCGTTTGAAGACCATTCGCATCCCATGAATAATGGTACGAATTTCCATGTCTGAATTAGCTGGGGGAATATATTCGTGTTTTTTTTAATTAATTTTTGCATGCAGCAAGAAGAATATTATGCAATTTCTTGGACATTCTAATTCAGCCCAATCCCCTTATTGAATGTGGCGATGCGGTGTTATTTAACTATTGGGTAACATTGAATTATTAACATTGAATCCAAGAAAAGCATTCTGAAAGTCAGGTACCAGGTACCATTTTCTGGTGTTCTATAGTTCATAGAGAGGAGGGTAAGGTTGAAGGATTTTCCACTGAAAAATGCTAAAACTGACAGTTTCTGGCGTCAGTAGTCAGTGCCTTTTTTTAAACACCTTCACTGAAATCATAAACTTGTTGAGCAAAAAAATCTAAGTTTATCTAAAGTTTTTTTCCGCACATGTCTTTCTATACTAGCAAATACATTAAATCGACAAGTTGTAATACAGGTATTACATATCATCTTTTTTATCTTCAGTATTTCACTGAAAGTAGAACCTGCATATCAAACAGGCACAGCATAAATATTTCATTAAAAAATTTCTAATATCAACAGTTTTATCATTCTGTTTTAATTTTAAATGTGAATACAAAATATTTTCACCTTTAAAAAATTGGCGTAAATTAATTCGGACAAAGAAAGGAAAATTTAGCAAGAAATGGTAATGGTAATATATATATGTAATATATGGAACCGAGACTACTGACTACACAAAAATTCTCAGAATTGATCATTCATGCAAATTTTTGAATCTAACAAGCCTCGCTCAAGTGTCCAACTTGCTATCATGATATGGAGAAACAGCAAAACGTATTTACATTTTATGTCGGCGCTTTTCAAATTAAATATTTTTCAACTTGCGTTTTCTTGCGAGTTTGTGTAACGACCTAAAACAAACTACGTAAAGTGTTTTAGGGTTTAAATCGATTGCACGTCACGTGCATTCAGATTGCTAACGCTAAGTCCACGAAAGGGAACGCAATATTTCAACATTTACTGCCGATGATGACGGTTAAAGTTCTTTTAGAGTTCAAGTTTCAAGATGTCACGAGGGACTACACTTCGACTTCAAATATTTCAATCTCCATCATTCAAATAAGACGAAACAGACTTTAAACTTTATATTCATTCAGTATAATGCCAGAAAAGCAAGATGTTTTATTTTATTCATTCACTCAGACATAAGGATTAACAAAATAATTTCCAAATAAAAATGTAAAAAAATCCCATTAACGATTATGAAAAACCATTTTATAAAGAAATTAATCAACTCTTAGGCCTACATTCAAAATACGTATGGCCAAAAAAATTAATTTAGTTGCCCGGATGTAGGCCCGAATCGGTTTGCGCAATTTAAGAAATGTATCAGTCAGTCAAGCACTTAAGCTCTTTAATCTCACTGTTTAAACCAAGCCAGGCAAAAAAAAATCAAAGTAAAAACTAGACATACGAAGATGGGACAGTTTTGTAAGAAAAATGCAAAAAAAATGAGCCGACAAGCTGAATTTAAGCAATAAGCTTATACTTTTAAAAACATCATACTAGAATATATATTTCAATTCTTGGAGTGACAGCTTTTGCTTCCTCCCAGTCTCGTATTTCACTATTTCTAAGATTTATGCTAATTCCTTGGGGTATTTGTTGGGTGCAGGCTGTCTGCAGACATAAAGTGTTATGTGTTGCGAGTGAGTTGTGAGAGGTGCGATGAAGTCGGGAATACAGGAATAAAAAAAACGAGCATGGATATTATTAAATTTGAAAAACAACAATTATTGGCGTTCTTATTTGCTAATCCGTGTTTGTTTGTCCGTCTGTTTTGCTGATGACGATTACAAATTTTGTTTATCTGTCATCATCACAACTTCATGACACTTGCAAATTTGATCGAATCCAATCACTTGACCCTGACCTGTGTAATCAATAAAAATTCAATAGGCAGGTTTGAATCGGCTTCAGTGTCATTGAAAATCATGCCTTTCTCCTACTGATACCTTTTTTTTTAGGAAACTTTAGTACACCTGACTTGTGTAATAAATCAGATATTGTCACGTCATCTTATTTTTAAACTTTCAGTATGAATCACAAGTATGTACCTTCTTCAGTACTACCTAGATATAAATAGCTTTAAGACTATTTTTAATGCTTATATAGGTATGTGCAGTGCAGACAGACAGGAAAGTATCTGTGCAATTTCCAACTGGCATAAGGTGGGCATTTTCATCCATCTTGTTTTTGTGAAATAAAAGTTATAAAACAGAGCTACTTCAAGGAATTCTGCGTGAATGCAAATGCTTGCACGGTCGTCTCGTCAGGTAGATTGAAGGGGAAGAAGGTAGTATAATATGACAATTTTTTGCAAAATATGCTAAATTAAAAATTCGAGGGCAACATGCTCACATACGTAAATTCGAAAGGAAACTGATATACCCGACTCAAAAAATACATAATCAATTTTGTAAATCATAACTTCGAAATAAACATAAAAATAAAATCTTGCCTTTTTTAGAGCTCAACAATGGATTCCCTTGTACGTGACAAACTGTGAAAGCTAATAAACCGAGTAGTATATAAACAAGGGTTAAAACCCCCATTTTAAAATTCAATCATTTGAGTATAAACGTTCATCACAGATATACATACGAACATTTTTGTTTAAATGAAATTTCGCAAGATTTTCATGCGCCATTCCAGTCAAACGTCATGATCATCAAAACTTGGAATGAGCGCGTCAACAATCACTTTCGATTAAAGCAGAAATTGAAAACGAAAATATCTAATTTGAGATTTACAAAATACGGTTTCAATGACCTTAAAATATTCTCAAGTTCAGTGCTTTCTCCGGCAAAAGAATTACGTAACATGTTTCACAAACGTCGATTTATACCAGAATTAAGTAATATGAAGTTACTAAAGTATGTTATCCAACGTGAAAACATATTGTTGTAAATTAGCTTCAATTTGCTGAACTTGGCCTGCTGACGCTTTTTCGAATCGTTTTCCTAACTTTCATGGGAGTGCATAAAGTGTTGAAACGACTGACCCTGTCATTAGCACTTAACTATATACCTGTTTAAAATGCAAAGACGCAAAAACGTCAAGAACCGTTATATTTTTCTGATTCGATCTTTGTAATCGTTTGTTTGAGATCATTGTGCCGACACTGCACTGAGCTAACTAACCATACTATATTCATTTAGTATAGAATAAATTAAATACGTGAAGTTACATTCCAAACGTTTGATATAAGTTGAAAAGAAATTTTACATTGTCATCCTCTACATTTCTAGTCAGTAAAACACCCGTTTTGTAATTTGTAAAACACGTAAGGTACTTCTACTGGCAATAAAATGATTTCCAAGCATCCATATCCATACTTATTTTGTTGACAGTTTATAACAACATGCTTATCAGTTTGACCATCTAAAAATCCATTATTTTTCGCAATAATCATTGTTTCTTTTCCGGCTGTTTTCCGGTTCGAACAAAAGTATTTCTAAGATTGCAATCTTTAGGCTGGCTCTCTTTTGCAATTTACATTTTGTGAAATAACATAATTCGTTTGAAACATTTTTCGGCTTCAAAAGCATTATCTCCAAGCATCGAATGTAAGTTTTCTTTACAATATTTACAGTTAGACATGCATAGAAGAATGTAAGCATATTTTTGCTGCTAAAATTTTCAAAATTGCTGTCATAAAGTTTCTCTAAAACTATAGCATCTCGTATAGTTTTAGAGGTGCACAAAATAAAGTTGGACGACAGACTGAAAGTCCGTTTTTTCTTTGAGGGAACGTGACTAGTTATGTAAGCGGTTTAAAATATTTGTAGGACCTCGTACTTAAAAAAAGCCATAAGCACATGTCATTTTTTATCTTCTGGATCTTAAAGATAACATTTTTCACAAAATTCACCGAAATCACTATTTTTGCCTCAGATAGAAAAGAAAGTTAGTAAATATTAAAATCGTTCGTAATATCGTGTCAAAGTCACAATAAGTTCATGACACTACTGTGGAAATTATTGCAACTGTAAATTCGATATCACGAATACATGAAAGGTAATATTATTTGTCACAATATATATAGCCAGTACAATAGCTAGCTTATCAACTCTGACTTATCATAATCCAGATTGCACCGCAGTTTAAGGTACTTGTACTGGGTTAGTACGAAACGAAGATTCCAGGTTTTGTTTTGACATGACCATGGCACATGATCTTATATTTCATACTTAAATTTAATAACAATAGTACCTTGGAGTCGAAACGTTGAAATGTTTGAAGGAAAAGGGATTCTTATTTTTTTGAATTAATAGAGACTGCTACATCTCATTTTTGTAACAATTTATTCAAATTTTAGAAAACATTGCAATCCAAGTAAACCCATATTTATCAAACTACAAAACAATGTTGCATTTCTATTGTGAAGTATAATATGAAGAATTGTTGTATGTAAACTGCTTTATGGTTTTAATATGTCTGTCTTGTATATCTATGGCGCAATTTCGATAAGTATTTGTAGGCAGCATGGTGTAAGCTTAACAATTCTGAGAGTAAAAAATAATAGAATTTACGGATGAGGACCAATGTACACATGTACCTGTTTGGAGAAAGTTTTTGTTTATTTCGTAATCTGACAGGAAGTTAATGATCTGCGGTCATTATACAAATCATACATCTCTTTTATCAATTAATACAATTTTAAGTGTGCTCGGAAGGGCTTGCGCTTTATCATTCTTTTTATCACATTCATGCGACTTTAGTACTCCAGTTTACAGAGTTCTGATTTGACTGAATCTAAAGTCCAATGTAACAGTCATCCACCTTTGACACGCTTCTAAACTTTAATTATAGCAATAAGACTTAAAGTATATGGTTTTAAATTTCTATTGACTCGTATTCTTTAAAAAATAGACATAGAATATCAAAACATAAACTGTGTGTGCATGCTAAATTGTACTTAAACGTTAAAATAACTGTCATACATTATTTATATATTCAAGCTTACAAACATGATTTTTTGTTTCAAATTTAAAGATTGGTTATCTTTTGTATTTTCATATTGCATTTTGTACGGTGGTGCCAACTTATTCTTATTAATATTTTCCTTTTTCGAAAGAAAGAGGCGACAATTAGGTCAACCATGTACCTCAGTTCGACGATAGGTATTTCATTCGCAACGTGACTAGTTACATTTTATGCTGATTTACATACATTCCATGGGATTGCTTTTACGTTGTTTGGAGTCATTTTTTAAATGTTTGTATGTGTGAACTTCCGAGATTCGTTTCGAAAATTGCAGGATACGAGTCGATTTCTGAGTATTCACAAGATTGCAGAGATCGTTGTCTCAATGTTAACACACGTAACCGTCAAAATGTAACTTGTGGAGGAAAAAATTGTTTTTGTTGTTTACTTGCAATGATTCATTTTACCGTTTGTATGTATGTATATTTAATTTTCATACATTACATGATACTTACTTTAACTGTACTACAAAAGTACAAAGATCATAAATCAAATTTTCTAATGTCGCGTTACTGTCTGTGAAATACTAGAGAGGCATGTTTATTGCGTAAAAGGAAGTAATATTTAATGAGCAAGCGTGTTAACCTTAACATAATCTAGTGACCAAATCATGTTTTCATTATTCGAAGGGACATTGATGATTTCCACATTTCCAGGGCTAAAAATCAAAAGTAAATAGAAGAAACAAAATGTTTATCAAAACATACAAAATAATGAAAGACACGTTTGTGATTGATTCGAGGTATGCATTTTTTATTGCTCCTCTAAGCTGACCATGTACACAATAACAAATTAAGTTTCTCAATAATTGATATCACTAATAAATATCATGAATAAATTTGAGATATCAACATTACTGCTTACTAAAAGTAACAAATTTCTTTTACAATTTAACACAGAAATTGCATACGCAGTTAGTAGAAGTTTACTTTGTTATATTAGAGGCTGTTTCAAGGAATTTTGAAAATCGAAAGTTTTTCCTTACAGACTTTTGATTTGACACCTTCATGGATGCTACAAGGGTAGCTTAGTAGTTTTGCTGAGTTTTTATCTCACTTCTACTCTTGCCATTTTTTAGACCCTTTTCTACTGGCGTTTGCACAAAATATGTATATTTTATAAACTTAATGAATGAACATTTTTTTTAAATAAAAAAGTACTGTTATTCTAAATTGAAGTCGTGACATATTCTGACAAAACCATGATCTTCTAAATGTGGCGTAGAACATTTGTTTTGAAGGGATAATATTTTTGGTCACTGAAATTTCGGTTATTTCATCTACCTTTACTGCATGTAGATATTTT
>JAQFZH010001793.1:0-19285 GCA_034695485.1 Entomobrya nivalis
AATAAAGAACAGGAATAATTTGGTTAAAAGAAAATTACATTTCAAAAATGTACGAGAAGTAGTTAGACGCACCTTACAAGAATGACATATGCAAGCATTTAGCTTCCCTATAAACCATATAAAACAAATTCAGAATATTAGAAGAGTTAATGTTTGAAAAGGTATTCCCCATAAAATTTAAAAAAATCCCCCTCCCATATAAATAAATCCATGTCTTAACCCATATTTTCAGGCTTACATTTAAATACGAAATTTGAATAAATTCATTTTTATGATATCTCCAACAATCAAATTACAAAAAAATATGCGTACGTCGTGTAATAAATATTTAAAACTTATACTTATAAACAGGACAGCGTATCCTTACTAAGCAGGATTCCAAATACTCCATCATATGTATATAATCAGTTTGATAACTGTGACCAATACCTAAGGTAAATTAACATTGAGATTCTTACCATTACGTTTACCATTATTTGTGTGTATTATTAGTTCTGTGAATTAGGACGCAACACTTGTATTACTAATGCTACGTCTAATGTGAATGTATGTATTATGCAATGCATGGAAAAGAGAATTTTGGGAGCCACTATTTTATATCGTTTTATGTTCTTAATATATCACCAGTTTTCACTTTTATATAAGCAAACCTAAGTTTATAATTGGTCTAGGTTTTGTAGGTGCCAAAGAATGATGCATGTTCTTGGGAATGATACAAGATACATATAACATTGAGCATAGCGAACCAAAATTTATTTTCAAAACTGGACACGACTTTTTCCCCCTTTGAAACCACTTATTTCTTTTCAAATCCCATCTTCCATTTATCTTCTTGCGTACCTCACTGGAAATGGTGTAAACTTCCGGAAGTCTCCCAAAACAATTTTTTTTAGACAAATACCAAAAGCCGCTCCCCAACGCAACTTGAAATCATGAAAGTTATCTTTGTGTAGTCACAACAATGCCCTATTTGTAAAACAAGCAGAATATTTTTTTTACAGATTTTAAATAAAAATAATCGTTTAAGTTGAGCATTTTACTTTCGAAAAGAATCTTACTCTCCAAATTCCAAAATGCTATTTCGAAAACAGCTCCCTTCCACAACATATTCCAATGACATAAGAATACAACAGCCAGCAAGCAAAGGAACCCAAGTGACAAACGGAACTAGTGCAATTACCACTTTGGTCAAAACTTCTGTGAAACTCCAAGTGGGCTTTTGGTAGTATCCAGGCTTACCAAATTCCGGGCTCATCCAATATCCGGAAGTAAGACAATATGCGCCCGTGCCTCTGCGAGCCCGTAATCTTAATTTTTAAGCTCTTACTTCTCTATTGTTTTTTGACATTGACATAATGGTAAAAAGATAAGGCAATGCAAAGAACCTTTTTATGCTCTCTAACCTGCCATATACCATTTCAACATATTATGCAAAGAAATTACACTAGTGGAAATGTGGAAATTCTAGCTTATTTAGACTCAGTCAGTAATAGTCAGTATAGCCATTAAGTTAGATTGAAATTATTATGCACTTGTAAATAAATTTATATGACCATTGTACTAAAGTTACTTTAAAAAAGACAAAATAAATGTTTTGTACAAATGTATGTATATTGTGTTGGTTCTCGGCGAGAACTGTCTCACTTTACCTTTTCTTATCTCATAATCTTTTTTAATCTTTTTGTTCCCCAAAACAAACCCTTGGCTCATACGGTTCCAGTCGTATACGGACCCGCAATCCAATATCCCATATAAGCAGGGAAACAAGGATTACTAAGTATATCCAGACAAATCCCAACTTAGCACAGTATTGCTGAACATGTTAACATATAAATTATAAATCGAATAAACCAGTCGCCGTTTTTAGTTGACTCTGGTCTCGAATTTTTCGAATTGGTTCTCTCAAGCTGAATGAAACGATTAAAGAGTTGGACAGCACCTACACAATCTAAGCTACTCACATATTCATGGATAAGGGTCAACATCAAAATGGTGAAGAATGCAATGTTGTGTGATGTGACCATAAGGGCGGCACCTTGACTAACTCTCAAAGCTTGAATCATACAAAAAACCCAGTAAAATTTCGCAAAACCAAATTAAAAGACTAAAGTGTTCCGTTTCTTTTGAGTCTTTATTTAAAGTTGATTTAAGGACTCGTTCCATTCAAATGGAAGTCCGCCACCCCAATCAGAAATCCGTAGAAGAAAATTAACGTCTTTAAGTATGCCACCGTTTCCAAGGAGTTACATGGTTGAGCTTGAGCAAAAGTTGGCTATTACAAATATAAAGTCTGAAGTGATAAGGAGAGAAATTGAAGAGTGTGTCTGAAAGAATATTCGGTGATATACTAAATGTGGTCTTCTTTGGAATGCAAAAATCCCCCAACTCGACTTAAATAAAAATTAAGCATTTTTTGCTTAATGGACTAATTAAGAAACATGATTTTTGACTTTATATGGTCGCATAAGTCCGAAATAAATGGAAATAAACTTATATATATTCTAGTATTTTGCTATTAGCCATGGTTGGATTTTTCGAAAGTGACATGTGGCTGACCTTATTCTGCTGCCGTATACATTTTTTTACAAGAGACAAATATTATAATTAGATATTTTCAGAATTCATTTGAACTTTTTAATGCAAATTTGCTTGCATGGATTCCATATATAATTCGGGGAGCTTTATTTTAACCAATATTCTCACTCATACCTGAGGAATAATTTAAATCCATTATTTTGTCTCCTAAAAAAGTCAAACTTTCGAAGCTAACATGGCAGCACGTGCTTGTATACATAACTGCTTAACCTCTTATCTTAGTAATAAAATGATAATTGTCTTGGTCAACCAGTTATCTCTTAATTTACTAAAGTGAAACCTCTCTACACGCAACCAAATTCCAATTAATTCAAATCATATACCTTGTATTTCTTTAGTCATGCTTGAGTCAATTGAATATGCTCCATAAATCTAACTCCCATTGTAATATGAACGTAGACCAATTTAATACAGCATAGTCCAGTGGTTAATTAAATACGACTTAATCTTTTTTGACATCAGTTACTTTAAAATAATCTATTATATTTCAGCATACAGTTAGTGGGATTTGGTTTAGAGTGGGAGTTTATTTCAAATTTTTGCATTTGTACTCAGGTAGCCTTTGTCCAGATATAGCATTTTGCCAAGTAGGGGCTTCCTAGGAGAAAGGATTATCTCAATATTTTGAAAAAAAACATCAATATATAAAATACTTTTGAGATAAATTATAGATTGATGTTATAAACATTTGATTCTAATTTAGATAGCATATTTGTATCTAAATTGTGACATGAGCTAATCTAATATGATTTATCTAATATTATAATCTTAATTATATCTAATTTGACCAATTATTTTTATTATTAAACAAACAGTACGAGTGTCAACTAGATGGCGGTCAAAGTATTATTGAATTCGACCAACCTATGCAAATCACTAGGATGGAAAGTGGTGTTAAAATTTTTAAAGAGATATAAAATCATAAGTTTACATCAGAAGCATAGCAACCACTATAACCGAGCATTAGATAAAAAAGTTGAATAGTATCTTGCATATAATTGATGTCATAAATTTAATCTGTCTACTTATTCAACATGCCACCATTTTGATGGCGCGTGTTGATAGTGTAAGACAGTTGGTACGACGCTTTTTTCTGAAATGCTAAACTTCTGAAAACCTAATGCTTAGTTTTATTATCAGCATTTAATTACATTAAAGCATCCTAGACTCCATCTAGAGCTTATTAAACAAAAAATTGATTATTTTTATAACATTTTTAAAACAGTTATTGATATCATAAGTATAACATTGAGGTATGTAATTGTACAAGTGTGCCAAATTTGTGGGTTGATTTTATAATTAAAACCTGTTTTATTTTAGAATTTATTAATTTTATTTAAATTTTGAGAACCAGAAACCTAAAATTTCATAATTGACAAGTACAAATTAAACTAAAGAATGTCTTTGTTCTGTTCTCAAGTATATTCGTATAAGTATACAGATGGTTTACAGATATTACAGAGACGTTACAGAAAGAACAGTAACTCATTTTTCATTAGATAAAAATTAATAAACAAATTTAATTCATTGGAAATTTGGTGAAAACTTGTTTTTGAACCTTTTGGAGTTCAAACAGGAAAGGGGTTCGTTGTAAAACAAATAGAATATACCTATTATGCTTTTCTCATCAATTTGATGACGCACGAGACTCTACACCGAATGGTTATATATAATTTTTAATTTTGCAAGTTTATTTAGATTTCGATTTAAAATTGCCCATAATAAGGCATTAATCACAACCAACAAATTATAAACTTAAACAAGCAATTTTATTAAAAACAAACAAAGTCACGTTGTTTATTGCCAAAACTTTACAGAATGTTACTTTAATTAAATCCAATTGTTGGTAACAGCAAAGATTTACTACTTGAAACAGTGTTCATTGACAACATTATTTGTCTTTGTACCTTAAACGCAATGAAAAGGGTCCGGAACATTTTCGTTTCTTTGAATCTCTACAGTCCACTTAATATACATAGCTTTCTTTAACTGTAACCAGTTACTGTATTTTTACCTGAAGCATCCACGTCATTACGCGTTTTTGGTTTGAGAGGTGTAAATGGCGTTTCTGATTTAATATTATTAGCCTGGGGAGCATTGCACTGAATACATAAAGACTCAGATGGTAGCATAAACCAACGAAGTTTTTCTATATTGACTGGCTTTTTAAATGAGCTGAAAAGTAATGACTCATAGTTTTTCATTGAAACCAACGAAGACAAGTCTTTTTTCTCCAAAATCGAAGACATGACATGTTCGGCTTCCTTCAAATGGTTTACGGGTTCAAATGGTTTTGATGTCGCAGCATTACCTACCTTATTTTGGTAATCTGATCTTGTAAACATCTCGTCAAATAAAGAGAGTGATTTGACAGTTGGCTGAAACAAACCAAATGAAAAATAATTTTAAAACAGAACAGCTCTACTTTAAACCCCTTCTTATTTTCACCGTTTATTTTACTTAATACCTGAAAATTCCCTTTAAAAACGAACGATCCAGTTTTTTCATCAATCTTGTAAAGTGGGAGCATTTTCCATCCATGTTTAGCAACCAGTTTTACTGCCTCAATCACAAATTCGATTTCCACCTCAGGAGAATGATAGTTGAAAGAAATGCTCACGAATCCAGGTTCCAATATATTTCCCAATTTGTTTTCATTTTTTAAGATTGTATACAAACTCGAAAGTTTATCGTCGATTCCTAGTAAATATTGTAGATGCGATTCTTCCGAAAAGCTTCCCCATTCACACTGAATTCCGAACAGGTCGTTGAACAGGGCCACCACAAAGTTATGATGAAGAAAATAGCCCGACTCCACATGTTCGATTAAAAAGGAAATGCAGGGCAAGTGTATGTTGTCATTTGAGCCCAGAATATGTATTTCAGGGAGTTTAGCCCAGTCATCTAGCATTCGACTTTTAAAAAAATTAGAACGAAAAGATTTGTGCAAATAGTTATAGTTTAAAACGATAATATGTGTTCAGTTCCGTTAGACGTACCGACATAATTGTTGTTCCAATTCGATTATATTTCGAATTCCAGTTTTGTTCCTTTCCCGAAATACTAATCCAAGTCTTATAGATCCCACAATGTAAGGAGTATCCTCTTCCTCGCTATCAAATAAGCTGTCAACATTTTGATGTCCCGGTCTTGCACATGGAACTGCCTTTTTTATAACACGTTTTTTCACAACCAGTACACCTGAATAATTACCATATATTTAATACACAATAGCATCTCCATTTTATATCCATGCACAGTGACAAGGTAATTATATTTAAAAGTCAAACCTGGGGTTTGTACGCCACCAACAAACTTGTCTCCAGAGAGAAAAATTGCGTCTTTGAAAGCACCACTAAAATCTTGAGTAGTTTTCGGGTTCATATTAACTCGAACATGGGGTGCAGCAGCATCATAGTCCAAGAATGCCAAAGCTCCAAATTCATGTAATATTTTTGTGATTTCAATGTCATCCGGTACTGCTCTAGTTACACAAGAACCGGCAGAAAAGCAGCCAACGACCAACTGGTTATTTTGGTGTGACCACTTTGTTCTGATCTTCTCCAGATTACTGCGTAAGAAAATTGTGTCAACTTCTCCAGTTTCCTTGTTTATGGGTACCTCGATAACCTTTAATATAACAATATAAATTAAAGTGGGAAAAATATTAAAAAGAAATTACACTTGACATGATTATTTTTATAGTATTTAAAGCTTTGTTTACTAAATCAGTTCACCTTCGAAGCAGCTTCTCTAAAAGGTAAAAAATTAGACTGATGCTCAAATGGTCCCACAAGTATAATCAGCTTTGTTGATTTTCGATTGGTAATCAAATGGAGCAGTTTGTTAGCAGCGGATATTGCACCAGATCCACAAAATATCACTTCATCATCGCTCTCCATCCCTCCCACAGACTGCCGTATTACATTTCTTGCCTCCTTTCTATACACCAATATATATTTCTTTTCTATTTAATTCAAGTTTATCATTTTACTTATTAAGCAACTATACTTAATTTGATATAGTTAAATACCGAAAGAAAGTAGTTTGCACAGACGTGTTGGACGCAGCTGTTTGTGCCACTGCAAAATGCGGGAGAACCTCCTCTTGGATAAAACTTTCGATATTTTTTATTGATTTCTCTGGTCCAGAATCGTCAGCAAAAACATCTGTAAAACAAATTAAAAATATATATATTTTTAAAGCATTTCAAACAGCTTCATTAAACTCCAGATTATTTTTTAAAATTGTCAATTAATTTATTTTAGCTATTCTGATTCCCCTGTAAACTTACAATTTTTCCATCCAAATGGTCCAACAAAGCCAGCATTGTCCCCAGTCTCGTCATTGTCATCTTTTAATCTTAGACTATTTACGGAAATGTCGTTCACTTGATTACACTGATTTATATTGAATTCATTGTCCTCCGGAACCAATAAATTTTCTTCCATATTTTTTCCCAATATCTGGCCGTGGCCAACCAGTAGACTGTTATAAAAAATATGTTCGATTTACACCAAAACGGTTTCTGGTATTAAAGTGGAACATTACTGGCTTTGAAGCCTTTTTCCTGACTGTCACACGAAGAGAATGACTATAATCTGGAAAATTGTTGTCTTATATGTACATATGAGCATGTTGCATTTTTATAATGGTACTTGTTGAGAACTTTTTTATCACAATTTTTTTATCACTCGGTCTGCTCTCTGCTTGATATTCCATAGGCTTACATAACCAGTTTCATTGTTACCACTGCACTGTACATTCGTTACCAATGTAATGTGGTCTTGTAGTAAGCTTTGTTATTCTCAAATTTGTTTTGAAAAGAAGAAGATTTGCATTAGCATTTGTAGAAGAAGAGCCATGTAAATTGTGCTACTCAAAGTCGTAATATTTTTGTTGTTGAGTAAGTTAATAAATGGTACAAGTAACAAAAATACAAGTGAGATTGTACATTGATGGTACAGTCATCATGTCAATTATTTGAATATTTTAAGAGGACGTTGTTTAAAAACAGATAGTTGTTACACGTGTCATTTTTTTCAAATTGCTACTAAGCATACCAGTTCTTTTTTTTACAAAATGACTGGAAAATGCAACGATTTGACTGTAATAGCGATCATAACGACGGAGCTGAATTAATACGACACATGATATTGATGAACGCTGTTGTTTACAAATGGAAAGCGCTTTCGAATGATATGTCAAATGACATGTTTGCGAAATTGTAAACTTTGACCCCAATTTCTGACCCTACAATGTCCCTGTGACCAAAAACGATCCGTGATCTACTGGACGAGAGCTATCGATTGCATTATTCAAATGTACACTTTGACCAAGTTAAAAAAATGACTTTGACCTTTGACCTTCGGGTTTGACCCAGGGGGCTGAAGATCAATTAGTATTGTTGTCCTTGACCGTAGTGACCTACATGATAAAATTTGAACGAAATCGATGAAACGCCTTCTTGAGATATCTTGGTCACAGACAGACAGACAAACATGATAAAGTCAAAATTTCGCCGAGCTTCGCTTTCAGCTCCGTAATAAATGGTACAAGTAACAAATACAAGTGGAATTGTACATTGTTGGTACATTCATACTAAATTATGTGAATGTTTTAGCGAACGTTGTTTAAAAAAATGGTACACGTGTGGTTTTTTTTTCAAATCGCTACTTATCATACCAGTATTTTTTTTACTAAAATAACTATAAAAAATGACAAGAAAGAAAACACTTTCTAGTGGAAACCGGATAAAAAAACTTGTATATTGTCCACGCAGTTGTCTAGTGTATCCTTGAACTGAATATAAATAAAACGTCTGAGTGAATCACTGTGGCAGAGGTTCATATGCCCCTAAAATTTACACGTACATAAATATTTATTATCATTTGTTAGCTGAGTTGGTAGTTTTAAAGTCAAATTTTGTATGGCTATTAATAAATCATAAATGTGTGTTTATTTACATTATCCGGGGAAATACGATATATTTATTCGGTTGACAAGGCGCTTTTACAAAATTTGATTTGTTTGCTGAATTTGTAATTAAAAATCTTTTAATTAACTTCGCTTTTATGAATAATCCGGTAAATTTGACTCGGAGTACTAAGTTTTCTCCAAATCCTTTCATTTATATTACCTGTTGTTCCAGATGTGGGTTCTGCGTTGTTATTTCTATCAACAAAACCTAAAGAAATAATATCATCACTTGTTTTCACATTAATTGGTATAAATGGTCAAGCAGATTCAATTATATTTGTTTGGTATTCATAACACTACAGAAATAACGACTCGTTTGGCGTTTGACCCACGGGGCTGAAAATCAATAGGGGGTTTCCCTGGACTACAATGACCTCCATGGCAAATTCGAGTTAAATCGGACAACGCATTTTTGAGTTATCGTGCTTACGGACAGAAAAACAAACACGTACTAGTAAATACTCCGCTAAGCTTCGCTTTCAGCTTCGTTATAAAAAGATACAGAACCACAAGTGAATAATTTAATTTCGGAAATGATTTCCACTGAAAACAGGAATAAATAAACAAACTAGTCTGTTGTCCACGCAGTTGGCTAGTGTATCATTTAACCGAAAAAAACGCCTGACTGAATCACTGCAGCAGATAAATTTTATGCATCTACAGTTTACACGTGTAAAATTATAATCATTTTTTGTTGGCAATTTTAAAGTAAAGCTCAAACCGGATTATAAATGCTCCTTAATAAACTAGTTTGCCTTCTAATAAATCATGAATGTGTTTACTTAAGTTACCCGGAGAAATATAATATTTATTTAAATAAAAAGCGTTTTACTAATTTACAAGTGTACCAAAACATATGTTGATTTTGTAGTAAAAAAAATCCTTGACTTTTATATGTAAGTATTTAATTAATTTTATGGTTATGCTCAGAGAACCTAAAAAAAATGTTAGTGCAAATTTAAAAAAATGCTATAAATAAACAATAAAATAAATTTTAAGATATTATTCCGAGGAAAATACCACATTTTTTCATTCATTTTACCCATTTGCTACATTTGTAGGGTATAAACCCTTCTCTAATTATCATTACAGAGCGCTACCATTAGATCAATTATAAATATTTTTTCCAAACCCCTTAAGTAAATCATTCTCATCTCGACATCTTTTTCCTGATGATTTTTCCTTGTCTTCCAAACCCTGTTTATTTGATGGGGAACACTACATTTTCTCCAAGGCCCCTTAATTGTTTTACCAGTTGTTCCAAATGTGGGTCCTGCGTTGTTATTTCTATCAACAAAACGTAAAGAATCAATATCATCACTTGTTTTCAAAGCAATCGGTGTAAAGGGTCTAGCAGATTCGATTAAATTTGGATGATGATCATAACACTGAAGAAATAATGACTCGGATGGTAGCATAAACCAGCGAAGTTTTTTTAAACGGTCAGATTCCTTAAGAAAGTTGCTGAATAAATAGTTATTGATGTGTGAAATAGTAGCCATAAAATGTTCAGCTTCCTTTAAGATCTGGGTGTGGTCAAATATTCCAGATGGGATTCCAGTTCGGTGTAAAATATGCGTGAGTGGTAGTCTAGTATCGTGAAATGATAACAGCGACGCAACAGCAGGCTGAAAAAATCAGATAAAAATGTTTATCGATTTAAAAAAGTAATAATTCCTCTGAAATAGCGATACTACCTTAAAACCACCCTTAAACACAAACGAGCCACTTTCCTTATCAATCCTGTAAAGTGGAAGCAGTTTCCAGCCATACTTGGCAATCAGCTTGACAGCCTCAATTACAAACTCGATTTCCTTTACAGAGGAATGATAGCTCAATGAAATCCGTACGAATCCAGTTTTCATCAAACTTGCCAAACCTCTGTCAGTTTTTAAACTTGTTTCATATAGGCTCGCTAGCTTATCATCGATTCCCAGTAAGGTTAGTGCATAAGGTCCGGCACACATACATCCTCCGCGACACTGTATTCCAAAGAGGTCATTGAGTAGGGCAACTACAAAGCTGTGATGAATAAAGTAGCCAGTCTCAAGATGCTCGATTAGGAAAGAAATGCAGGGTAAGCAGATGTTGGATTTGGAGCCAAGAATGTGTATCTCGGGAAGTTTAGACCATTCATTAAGGATTCGACTTTTAAAAAAAGTGCATAAAATTAGTGTATACATTTATCTTTCACAATGCATAAATTGTGTTGAATATTTTCAGCTTACCGACAAAATTGACTTTCCAACTCGACTATATTTTGAATTCCAACCATATCCCGCAGAAGAAACACCAGTCCAAGTCGAATTGACCCGACAATGTCAGGAGTACCACCTTCCTCCCTATCATGAATAGTGTCAAGATAATGATGAGCTTGTCTTGTAACCAACATTACAGTACCGCCACCCATTGCATGGGGAACTGGATTTTGAAGGACATGCTTTTTTACCACTAGTACACCTAAAAAATTCGAATCTATAATAAGCTTGTTGCCTTTTTTATTAAAATAACATTCATATGATTTACATTTATAATAAATTAACCTGGAGTTTGGGGACCACCCAATAATTTGTGCCCCGAGAAAAAAAATCGCATCTTTGGAAGCACTCTTCTTTCCACCCTCGCGGCTGCTTTTCGGGTTCATGTTAATTTGAACGTGTGGTGCAGCAGCAGCATAGTCCCAAAACGATAAAGCCCCAAATTCGTGTAACAACTCAGTAATCTCAACGTCATCTGTCACTGCTCCTGTTACATTGGAACCTGCAGAAAAGCAGCCAACTACCAACCGGTTCCTTCTATCCAACCACTTTGATGTCCACTTTTTCAGATTGTTACGTAGGAAGACCGTGTCAACCTGACCAGTTTTACGATTCATTGGCACCTCAACTACCTGTGTTAAAAATACAAACGTACAAAGTAATAATAATAATGAACGGTGTAAAACTGCGTCGCTTGAGTACTATGTAAAATGCAATAACAAAAAGGTTTACCTTAAAAGCAGCTTCTCTCCAAGGTAAAATATTTGAATGATGCTCAAAGGGCCCTACAAACACGATTAATTTTCTCGATTTTGGATATGATATGGAATGAAGCAGTTTGTGTACAGCGGATGTAGCACCGGATCCACAAAATATCACCTCATCGTTCTCCATTCCTCCTACGGCTTTATGAATTATATCTCTTGCTTCGTTTCTATGAGCCACAATAAATTAACGTAAAAATATTGTCACTGAATTATATTTAAACTTAATTAATGTCTTACCGAAAAACTGTGGTTTGCAAAGACGTGTTAGATACAGTCGTGTGTGTATTCGCATAGTGCGGAAGAACTTCAACTTTTATAAAGTTTTCTATACTTTCCACCGCTTTTCCAGATGCAGTATGGTCAACGTAGATATCTGAGAACCAGAAAAATGCATATTTTTAAACAATTCGTTTACGTCGTTCATTTTATAGCTTATTTTACTTTAGATTTTTATCAGCAGTATAATTTTGTGATGTCTATGTTTTTTTAGACTTACACTTTTTCCATCCGAAAGGTCCCACAAAACCAGCATCATGCCCAATACTATCGTTGCTATTGTTTGCTCTAAAATTATCCACCTTGTAGTCTTTTATACGTTTGCCATCCAATTTTTCTGGATTCCGTTGTCCATTCGAATTGGAACTAATAAACTGTTTACGAATATCGGCGTATTTTCTACTCGTCTCTGAGGATTTTAGGTTATTTAAGTGGATCATTTTGTTTCGGTTAGAAGTGCAATGTTTCGGGTAGTTTAGTAGATTGAATACTGAGCATCATCAAGAAATTTTGTCGTCTTTTATAAGTTTTTTATAAGGTTTGCATATTAGGGTGTGACTTTTAAGTAAAAACTGCGATATATTTGTCACCTGATATTTTTTTTACATAAATAAGAATTATTAAATATTGTATGGTAATGAGATTAAGATAAATACAAGTTGTACTCGATCACATAGTATGATTTGTGGTTAGGTCCCAAGTGTCACCTGTTGCATCGACCGGTCAAGATAATAAAGTCTACAATTAATCTGACTTGGATAGCTGGTTGTGAAATTTGGACCAATGTTTATTGCATAAACTTATACAGGGTTATTATGAAGAGTGCTGGACTTAGAAAACTTTAACTTCAGTTTATTATTTAAAATTTATTAATTAACTTGTCAAAAATTAAATTCTCAACTGTCAAAGTTGGAAACACAATTGAGTTCCAAAACTACAGTAATATAAATAAATCTTCTTTTTATTTTGCATCTTTCTCCAATTTGTAACGAAAAAGATTAGTTGACGAGCATTAGTACCATCGGTAATTGGAATATAATCCCAATTCATCATCATAAACCACAAAAAACAAAAATTCACTTTTGAGTAGCTCGACAGGCTTTACACTTTGAGATGTATGAAAATCACGTATCATTTATGCTTTATGCATTATTTATACCCAAAATCATTAAGTGTATTTTTGCAATTGCAATTTTTTTCTTAAACTATGTTCGAAAACGTGCGTCATAGTAATATTCAAAACGCTGTTTTTTGCATGCCACTGTTTAACATACAGAACCAGTTCCATTGTTGTCCTAGGACATTTTTTAGTATACATTGCCCCATGCACCTTACCTTGTACACCGCTGTGATATGATGGTGTCTGTGATATGATTCGCATAAAGTCTATTTGATTTCGATCACTCGAAAACTCACTAGAATCAAATTGGCATATTTCGCATAAACTGCATTCAGAGAAGTATAATGAGGATTTATTTTTAGCTGTATCATGTATTTTTTTAGGAGCTGGTAAAACACAATTAATAAATAATAACGACAAAATAATATGAATGAACCACAATTACTTTAAAATCCAATCCAGTGATGAAACGGCTTATTGTAAGTTTTACAAATTCGATTATGCGAATAAGCCGCACACCATCCAATACTGTGTTTTTGTAGTTGGATATTTTCATTAAATGTATTTATGCTAATTATTATTAAAAATCCCCAAAATAAGTGTACTGATGATACTCAATGATAAAGGTGATACTAAACATATCCATGCAATTTGTTGACCTCCGTATCATTACCATACTTGTTCGTTTGGGGAATTGTTCACTGCAAAAAAATAGTAACTCAATATATTATTGTTGCTGAACTTAACTTACGACGCCAGTCAACTTAAATTTTTGGCTTGCGTCAACATCAAAATTTGAGGTTTTAAATTTAAAAAATTATGATTAATGGACAAATTTGAATAAGTCAAAATCCTTGAAGCTACTAACCATTAAAATCAAAACATTTAACTTGCTCTTCTTTAACCAATCATGAAAATGGATACATGTCTTATGATAATGTGATAACGACACTGAAAAAATATATATCATGTACAGCTTCGTATACTGAATTATAATTTCCATTATAAAAGCTCATTTTAGTATCAACACGGTTTATGATACGTCATGTATTAAAAATGTAAAACGCATATTATTTAAGGCATGCACATTTATAATAATAAAAAGTCAGCATATCTTTTTAAGTGCAACCATGTGTGCTTAAATAATATTTGCAAGAAATATGCATGTCCCATTAGGCATTCTTAACCAGTTACATCATTACTTCTGTTACCTGTTGCCCTATAATAAATTTATCATCCATATCATAAATATCTGGTCGTGTATAGCGTTGAGTGTGGTGGCGTCAACTGTGTCGTTTTTTTTAATTTCCTTACCTCGGCACTTGTACAAAAACTATGCTTTTGTGCTATTCATGTTTGTAATTTTTGTTGTTTACTAATTTCCATTCGATATATGCTAATTATTGGTAAAAGTAACAAAAAAGTGTAATGCAAGTGCACTATGATGATACAGTGAATATATGTGCATTCATCATAGGATTTTTCACATCATATAAAAAAATGCTTAGGCAACCAGTTCCTTATTTATGCCAGAAAAATGCACACATTAATTAGATTAAAATTATTCAGAATGTAAAGTAATAGAAAAAAGCGTATAGTACAAGTGACAGAATTAATGAAGTCCTTTTTGGCTTGCCTTTGTCAACAAATAAGCTACTCGAATACCAAAATTTATACATTTTATTGTGTTGAACTGCCAAGTAGTAAAATATAAATGTGCAACGTTGCACTCTGAAAAGCCACAACTTGACGTAAACAAAAATTACCATTTTGTGATGAATCATTTAAGTTTAATACTTCATATGCTTAATACCAAGCTGCTCAATAAAACGAATATGATGTACACTATGGGTAGCCAAAATATGCTGATATGCATTAAATAATGGCCATAACAATACTCAACAATAATGCATTTAAAAAAACGTGCTACTGCTGCTTTATCATTTAGTAAACTTTATGAATCTCAATATCAAAGTTTATTAGTATTGAAATATTTAAGGTACGCTTGTAATTTCAATAAAAGGTTCCACAAAATAAATGTTTAATTGAATTTATTTAGGATTTACAAAAACCAACGGAAAAAAGGCATTCAGGTTTTTACAGTTATTTAATTTATATATCATCCTCAAACCCACTTGATGATAAATCACTTGATTCAATACTTCCACCTGAGTAATTCCTCTGCATCTCGAAATCCCTCCCCCATTTACTTTCCCTTGTGTTCCAAATACGGAAAATCTGCTCCGGAACGCTACCAATCCTCCAATTCCCTACAATCCCTTTACTAAATATATCACTAACTGTAAGGCAGTTATTATTATTTATATCAACAAAACCTGAAGAATCTATATCATTTTGCTTTTTAAAAGTCATTGGGGTGAATGGTCTATTTGATTTAATAATATTTGGATGGCAGACATGCAACTGAATATATGATGACTCAGACGGTAACATAAACCAACGAAGTTTTTCTAAAATATCTTCTTTTTTAAATGAGTTGACAAATGTGGCATCATTTGTCATTGTGGATCGACGAGAAAAACCATTTCTATGCGAAATCAAATATATGGAATACCTCGCTTCTTTTAGAACGCTAACAGGGTCAAATGTTTTTGATGGATTAGTTGTGTCAAAAGTATGGTAGGGTGACCTGGTTGATATTTCGTCGAATAAAGTGAGTGATGTGACAGCAGGCTGCAAAAAAACGCATGGAATGTTATCAATTATTTAAGAAATTTCGTTTAAATGAGTGTCAATTTTATCCATTAAATAATGAAAGTACCTGAAAGTCCCCTTTAAAAACGAATGACCCAGTTTCCTTATCCATCTTGTAAAAAGGAAGCAGTTTCCATCCATCCTTAGCAATAAGCTTTACTGCCTCAATTACAAATTCGATTTCCACCGGAGAAGAATGATAGCTTAGAGAAATCCTCACGAATCCAGGTTTCAGTCCACTAGTCCAGGCCAAACTACTTTCATTTTTTAAGCCCAGTTCATACAAGCTCGCAAGTTTATCGTCGATTCCCAGTAATGTTTGTGCATATGGCCCAGCACACATGCATCCACCTCGACACTGTATTCCAAATAGGTCGTTGAGCAGTGCCACCACAAAGCTATGATGAAGAAAGTAGCCCGAATCAAGATGCTCGATTAGGAAAGAAATGCATGGTAAACGGAGGTCTTCACTGGAGCCAAGTATGTGTATTTCGGGAAGTTTAGCCCATTCCTGAAGCATTCGACTTTTTAAAAAAGTGCAAACAATTCGTTATGATGTTTAATTTTAAATAACATTTATAAAAATATATGGATTATGTTGAGCTTACCGACAAAAATGACTTTCCAATTCGACTATATTTTGAATTCCAACCATATTTTGCAAACGAAATACAAGCCCAAGCCTTATTGATCCAATAATGTCAGGAGTGCCACCTTCCTCTCTATCATGAAAACTTTCAAGGTACTGATGCCCCTTTCTTGTGGTAAACATCACGGTTCCACCACCCATTGCATGGGGAACAGGATTTTGAAGGACGTGCCTTTTTACAACCAGAACACCTACATAATTCACAGATTGAATATACATATTTTAGATTTTGCCTATGACAGTAATTAAAAATCATGATTTGATATATCCAATAAACCAACCTGGAGTTTGTGGACCACCGAGAAACTTGTGCCCAGAGAAAAATATCGCGTCTTTAGAAGCACCAAAGCTTTTACTCCCACTGCTACTTGGGTTCATATTAATTCGAACATGAGGAGCAGCGGCAGCATAGTCCCAAAATGATAAAGCCCCAAATTCATGTAATAGCTCTGTAATCTCAACGTCATCAGTCACTGCTCCTGTTACATTAGAACCTGCAGAAAAGCAGCCAACTACTAACCGGTCCTTTCTAGTGAACGACTTTGTTCGCCACTTTTTCAGGTTGTCACGCAGGAACCTGGTGTCCAAATGTCCAGTTTCCCGATTTATTGGTACCTCGATTACCTGTGTAAATAAATAATGACGACAGAACTACATAAAAGCTGTATATCAAGTACTTGGTCGAAACTGGAACAGATTTTTTAATGACACATTTTATTTTAATCGATTTTAAAGCTCTAAATTAAATTGTTTAACTAGGTCACCTTTGAAGCAGCCTCTCTCCAAGGTAAAATATTGGAATGATGCTCAAATGGCCCTACAAACACAATTAACTTTCTCGTTTTTGGATAGGATATTGCATGAAGCAATTTATGGACAGCGGATGTTGCACCAGATCCACAAAATATCACTTCATCACTATCCATCCCTCCAACAGACTGCCGTATAAGATCCCTTGCCTCGTTTCTACATTTGAATAAATCTTTCTATTAATCAAATGTCTCAATAAAAAATTCAACTCTGATTAATTTAAATTTACTCTCTAAAATACCGAAACATTGTAGTCTGCAAAGACGTATTGGATACAGTAGTATGGGTATTCGCATAGTGCGGAAGGACCTCATCTTGTATAAACGTTTCGATACTTTTCATCGATTTTCCAGATGCGGTATAGTCAACGTATATATCTGGAAAATTTTTATCAATTATTTTTCATGTCCTTATACTATCACTAATATTTCCGATACAATTTTGAATTTGTTTTTAGATTTTACTGTAAACTTACATTTTTTCCATCCAAAAGGTCCAACAAAACCAACACCATCACTATCACCATTACTATCTGTGTCCCCCACTCTTCTTAAATTATTTATTCTCTTTTCCTTTGCTTTTTTACACTGGTTTATCCGGAAATCCGATTCCTTCGAAATAACTGAATTGATTTCCATCTCACTTATATTCCCAACCCGCTTAATTCCAGAAACGTATTTACGAGTCACGTCAGAACCGTTTCTGTTATTAACTCGGAACATTATACTTTTTTCACTTAAAAAACTGATCTTTAGCCAATTGTGATCTTTTGAAGAGTAACCAGCTTCTATAAACTTATCATCTTTTATAAGTTCATTGTCATTGTTGTTGTATGACAATATAAATAAAAATGCATGCACAATTTTTTATTATGTGTATAAAAATGAATACATTTCTCATGGTAATGAGAAAAGACTAACGTCACTGCATAAATAGTTCCTATTCACTGTACAAAAAAATGTGCAAGAACATCAAGAAGGTTCACTTGAGTACCAGTTCATACTGGAAAATGATATGATAGGTCAAGAAGTCAAAAAAGGGTAAATCCAAAATAATAGTGGGCTTGTTTAGTTAACATGTGACATTTGATGCAGTTGTTGTACTTATTGTTAAATTGTATGCAGATAACCAGTTTCGTTGATGCCATTGTCACCTGATTTCCAATGGAAAATTTATCATAAATTAAAAAAAATACCTTTTATGTACAGTATGCAATACAGTACAGTTTATCAGTGTCATGTGTCGTTGTTACATTTTGTTAAAAAATGGATTTGCGTCATATCTTTTGCACAAAGCTATAAATTTTTTTTGTTGTAATTTTTCTTGTTTACAATGTCCCATTAAATATCATATGCTAATTACTAGTAGCTGTCAGTACAAGTAACACACATTATAGTCAATGATAATGTGTAATGATGACACTAGCGAAAAGTTTATGGATATCTTACATACGGCTTTGTTGTTTTAGGAGCAATGTATTTTTTTTACAAAATTCAAATAAAATACGTTTAATGACGAATGCAACAAATATCGAACGGATCAAAACTAACTAAAAAGTAATAAAAAATAAGGAACAAATTATAAGTGTCTAACTTGTAGCGTCAGTTGAAACTTTTTTGGCCCAAATCTTCAAAAAAATGCTATAAAACAATAAAATTAAGACTTTTGAAAGATTGAACACACTAAACACCAATAGTTGCCAGAAATCACAATAAATAAAATAACCGACAACGGAATTTCATTAAACTGTTGTTCGTTTGTGCAACTTGTTGGTATGATAAGTTTGAAAACATTTTTTTAACGTACTCAATTTTAAAACATAGAAGCAAAACCAGTAGTAAATTTACATCAAATTACCTTTTACTATAAATTTTCACAAATATTTTACAGAAACATTATACGATGTTGAATACACTATATGAGTCACACACAAGTGACATAACATACCATACTCTACATTAACTTTGTAAAACAAGTTTCGTTTTTTTGCACATGATGTCAAATTTGGGCATCTCAAATGCATATTTAGTTGACTGCCATGGGATTTTCTATATTATACATACACATGTATGATTTCATTATAGCCAATATAAAATAAAATATCTGTGTGTTTGTA
>JAQFZH010001794.1:0-19278 GCA_034695485.1 Entomobrya nivalis
CTAATATGAACATTGCATTTCGTGTCAAAATTATATTGATTTGTTTTTTAAAATACACTTTGTTAGGTTTACACGAAAACAAATCATTTGCGAATGTATACCACATCAATTCATACATATATCACAAGCTATGGAATACACCTTAAGTCTCGCACGCACAATTTCAAACTGTCCAAATCGACAGCGTTTCATTCATGGCTAACGAACTATCGAATTCAATTTTAGTTAGTTTTATAAACCCATTTAATGAGATAAAGCAATTAAATGTCATTTATTATCAACTTTTTAATGCAATGCCAACATGCCAAAAGTTACAGTTTTATAGATAAACTGTACATATGTGTTGTGATACACTTTCCAGTAATTTCATGCTGTAAAGCGCAAGTAGCTTGACATTTAGGAAAACAGGCAGTCAGATTAATGTTCCATAAAAGACAAATATTGAAGTGTAACAGAATCTTTTTATCTCATATGCTAATCAAGTTACATAGAATGTTATTAATCTTTATTAGCCGAAGCATGCAAAAAATATTAAACATGATTTTTTGCAACAAAGAATGGAAAGCATAATCATAACATAATATGCATGCATGTACCTATTATGTATACACGGCATAGAATAGGAGAAAGCCATCTGCAATTTTCCATGAATTTTTTAACCAAGCTTTTAAAAGATTAGCTATTCAACAGGCTTGGTAAGAAAATATTTTTGGACAAGATTTTCTTGTTTCATATTCCAGTCCAGTTGGATGAAGCAACATAAACCTACCCATCCAGTATATCTTAAATGTATACTGTAAATTTGCAAAGTCAACTTTTATATATCTCTACGTTTTATGTCACAATAACAGAAACTATCAACTAGTTTGACTTCAGAGTTGTCAGAGTATCTCTTTCTGATTTTATCTTATGACTACTTTGCAAAAATTTATTCATACGGTTGGTTGGCATCTAACTTTGGTATTTCTCTTTGTGCAAATTTATGCATTGTTTCTTGCTTACTTTCATAACCATACCAAGAAGATGAAGTCACTGGCATGTCATCAACACAGATGAGGATTGATAATATATTTCCCCGAGTATTATCATAATGATGAAACATTGTAAATTTCGCATTGTAAATATCGTATTTAATTATAGTTATATTAAGGATACATCGAGTGGTGGTATGTTTGAATCAACTGGATTGATAAAACAACACCTTTGATTTAAGAATTAATGGAGTTGAAATACATATTACTTAATTTTATATGCATGACACACAGATTCTAATATATGACGACGTTTAGAGAAGGAGGGAGTAGTCATAAAGATAGTACAGCAGCACTACCAGTGCATTGTGGTAGTCAAATCAGCTATAATATCAGCGCTGAACATAATTTAAAGCAGGAAAACAACTGCATGCCTAAAAATGCTGCTTAGTCATACCACACGACCCAACTAAGTCGAAAAATACGCTTAAAATTGTTGAATGCATTATAACATAATATACCGTAGTAAAATTCAATAATGGCAACATACAACATATGTTATAAATAGTTATATACTCATTTTTCACATGCATATCACATAGTCATTCATATCATTTCATATCATTATAATAGGTAGCTTCAGAGTTATATAAGCATTCATGAAAGTACTACGATATGCGATATCAGGTACGATTTTTATACATGGACAACAACGAGCATCGTCGTCGTCGCTGAAAATGAACTGCGTCATCTTCCAAAATGTTTTGTAGAGGTAGGGCTAAAACCATTCACATGAATAGAATAGCACACAAGTTCCTGACGAAACGGCAGAGCCAGCAAACAATGTTAAGTTAGAGCCATATAGCATTCCAAAAAAAAAGCTGTTATACAACTTATCTGGCACTCTTCTGGTTCTTCTGATCAACTTATACGAAAAATATATAATGGAGTTTTGTGCGATGATGATGAGATGCGTGAAACAAAATGCTACTTACTATAAGGTACACATATATAAAATGTTCAAAATATACTACTATTTTAATGAACATGTAATGAAAATGAACTATATTATAAGAGGAAAACTACAGCTTCTAACTAAGCTAAGGTACAACTGTACTGTATACCATTAAAGGCTATAGAGAGGTTAGGTTGGTTGGTTAATTATAAGAGAGGCATATCTGTATAATAAGGTGATTCAGCAACCACACACATACAGATTATAATGCACATGTGTTCAATAAAAAAAATACACATGTAGTCGAGTCGTAGTCAACAACTCCGAAGACTACAACGTGAATACCCGAAAGTACCCAGTTTCTTATCTTTTGCGTGACTCTTTGACTTGTTTCCATAAATATCTAAATGTGAGCCACAGAGAAAACTAATGAATGTACATGCATGTTGTAATGGGTGCGTTCAGTTTATGGGTTTCCTACAAAGAGCATCCTTCAACTAACCTTCTACTTTGAACATATGGACACTAACTGAATTTTAAAAATTTAGCTAAGTTTAACGTGAAAATATGGAATGTTGACGAGTTGTATCCAATTGCCCCTACTCAACTAACATATCTCACGAACACCTTACTATTGTATTTGTAGCTTTATAAAGTTTATACCAAGTACTCATATATCACACAACACATCACACACGGAGTTACCAAGTCGTAGTAGTACCAAAATGGGCAGACTTTATGGATTCATCGTCATTAACACATACAATATATTATGGAACATGAATTTATATCCAATACTGAGTCACACAAAATATTGCCAGCAGAGGAAGGATTGGGAGAATGGAGGATGGATAAAGGTTTTATGTGTGTATGACACACAGCCAAGCCAGCAGTGCTGGCCCAGCGCACACACACGGATATGTCCTCTCCTCTCATGCTGCATGTGTTTAGTGGAGTGCATGGAGGAATATGAATGTACACATGAGATGATATGATATGAACTTCACCATTCACCACAAAACTCTCTTCAAGAAGAGAGAAGAGATGAGAAAAACAAAATATTATGAACATAGGCAACTTTTTTTTTAGCATGTTGATATAATGTCCATGCCCAAAACGTAAAAGCGATATATAAAATGCATTGTATGTATATTAGGCAACTACGTAATTCTTAGGGAAAGGTCTGCTCCCCATCTGGCTTCAGTGGTTGGTGTGGGTTCTGGAAAAAAAGAGGATAGTCGTGTGACGAAGGCATTCCGTCGGTCGACGCGTTTGACGATTCACTCTGCGATTGGGGCCCATGAGAAGTGACGACGAGACACGTAAGTCGCTCTTTGAGGATTCCCTTTCCTTTCATTATTATTACTGCCATACAAACATTATTCTCTTTGGTTGTGTTCCCTGGTGGCTCTTCTTCTCTCTCTCTCTCTTATTCTCTCTTACTCTCTCACATACACAAAACTTTTACTTACTCTACTTCACTATATAGCTCAGAGTCAGTGTGTTATATGTGGAGAAATAAGCAAGAAGAGCCAAGTCACCCGGATTGTCCGTTGATCCTTTTTTTGAGTTGCTGTATGTTTATGAGGCTGACAAAGCTTCAGCTTCGAACTTGCTGAGTACAGCTGTCTTTGTTTACATTTAAGTACATGTTAAATGCAATTCATCAAAATGTTGTTTGTATACATGCATGCATGCATGCATACATGTCAGTGTGCCAGCCTCAAAAACATACAGCAACTCAAAAAAAGGATCAACCGATAATCCGGGTGACTTGGCTCTTCTTGCTTATTTCTCCACATATGTACTACCTTGTATTTTTATTTCATTCACTGTGTCAGCTTTTCAAAGCATCATCATCATCATCAGCTAACAGAACAGCACACAACATCTACATCGTGTAATCATCATCGACATCGTATCACACACATCTGAAAAGAAAAGCACATCAACTTTTTTTCATTTCATAAAGCTTCCTTTTCTTCGATGTTTAGCTGATAGTGGTAATACGAACTACTATATTTAATCATATTATTATAAGCAGGAGGACACTTTTCATATTGATGTTTGTGTAAAAAAAAATGTGTGCATGTGGTGCTGGGTGACAAGCACAACTCCTTATTCTCCCCGGTGGTGGTGGTATAGTGTTTTGTTAATGTTACAATACAAAGATTTCATAATTTAGAAAGAAGAAAAAATAAATCCACTTCCTGTTCAGTGGTTTAAAAGGGTATCCTCGTGTTTATCGACGAGATTTGTTCTAGAATTGTTTATATTCGGAAATACTCATTGTATCGTTTTGCACACATGCATTCTCGATGTTCGTCTAATAGCGATACATCTCGTTGAAACAGTAAAACAGGTTGAAGAAATGGTGGGTGCTTGTAGAAGTGCTCAACTACACGGTACGCTAGTATCACGCTATTAAAAAAGTATGAATGTTTTTTCTCTTGCTGCTCCACCTTGAAAAAAAAATTATATAGTAATCTTGAAAACTGAACTGTTTACGTAGGCTAAAAAAGTATATCATTAAATATCATCTCTTAAAAAAATATTGGTGAAATGTGCATCGAAAAGAGTATGAAATGATCTATTCGTCATCATCATCATCATGTGATGGTTTGTGTAAAATGGTAATGAAAAATGAAATTTTGTTTTTATTCAATAATTCGATACAAGTAGTAAATGAAATTTGCGTGGAAAGGGAAAACCATAAGAAAGAAATCCGCCGCCGAGTGTCGTAGCAAGGTTGTTAATACTAAACTTCTAACATATATAGTAATGACTCATCTTGTACCGATCGATCATATATGTATACTTGTACATGTGCAATTCGCATGTGGTGCTAGTAAAGTAGATTTAGATTGCAAAATTTAGAGTTTACGTCTAAAAGCAACGGATATGGCTAGAACCAAACTTTTTATCTATCATTCAAGTATAATGGTAATGAGCAAACTCAATAAAAGTGGTAGCAAACATTTTGATTAGCAAAAGTTGGGTAGTATAAAACGTTGAACTATGATCATATGAGCATTGCATTAAAGCCATATTCAGAACATTGAATTGTTTTGGCTAACTTTTCTTCTGTCCGAGTTGGTTTTTACATCTTCACAAGTTCATTATTTTACCAACGGGTATAAATTGTAGATAAAAATCTTACAACTGACTGACTGGCAACGAGTAAAAACGATAGACTTGTTTCTCAGGCGGTACGTTTTTATTGTGTAATTTTTAGTTTGAACTCCAGTCGACTTACCCAATAATGAAAATTGTTTACACGTGGAACAAGTTCCAACACTGAAATTGCAAAAAGAATAGAGCAGTTTATATTTATATGTTATTTATGTATGTATTTATGTATATATGCGTATATATATGTATGCCTGAACAAATATATACCCATGCAATGTAATACTTTTCTGTAAATGTACTACTTGCTCCATTCAGCTCTTTTTAATCTACAAACTAGAATGGCAGTGTAACGTTGTTAGAGATTAGAGTCAAACACGGACTCTGTTGGATTGCTATCTATTCAATTCGGTCAAACCCAAATCACGAATGATGTGCAATGCATTACAAAAAGACTGTATTTTTACCAACAGATCGCAGTTGTCATTGTCAAGGTCGTAGGTGCATTGCATTTAAGTATAACACTATAAATACTTAGATTATCAAGTACCTTAGCTTAGGTTCATAGTAGGTACAGAATATTTTAGTGAGAAAATATTCATACTATAAATTTTGCAGTGAATTTAATTTCGTACCTGTTTCAATTTCTTTAAAAAATGTTTTGAAATACCTACGACGACACGACGCATTAAAATTATATTTTCTTTCGTGTGTATCTCAAAGAGATTCATTGTACCGTATATCAGATCGTAAAACATCAGTATTACTAAATGCCATGCATAATTCAAATAAATCAAATTATACGTTAATAGTTAATTAGGTAGCAACATCGAAACATGACCAACTTGAAACTTTGCACTGACAAACAAGATAAGAATACTCGAACATTATTTTGAAGCAGGATGATAAACGTTGTAATATTGTCAGTCACAGTCACAGCAGTTGTGATAAAATCATTTTTTCATTTTGTTTTATCACATACGTTAATGTTATTTCGGAGAAAACATGATTGCGTTGCAAATAATTATGCATTGTATTAAAATTATGACAATCGAATATTTTATTGCATTTGGGCTGTAAGTTGTAGGTATTTTATACTTATCAGTAATGACGATTATTAGATCATAATTTATAAATCGAGTGATTTGCTCAACTTTGATTGATTCAAGTGAAGTTTATCATGATCATGAAGGTGTACACTTGATGCTAGCATCACGCTTTTCATGGCTGTCATTAACGTTGTTGTTCTGACGTTAGCCTTTTTGCTAACGTCTGTTCTTCCGAATTCCCTTTGAGCGGGGAAAGGGAAAATGTTTCATATGCAGTAGGAAAATCGTAAACATTTAACGAGCTCGCTGTTTAAACATTGTCACAAAGTGTTGACGTTCGAAAATTAAAATTTCTATCTCTGTACTGTACATCGTATGAAAACAAATTATAGCCAATATGTAAATGTAAGCCTCGCAACTAGCCGCTTTTTCTTGTTCTCGCTTGTCCAGTCAGTCAGCGTCTGTCGTTACATTGCTGCGGAGGTAGAGCTTGTTGAATATTATGTAGCTACCTTCCCCAGGGCCCCCGCATTCTCTGAAACAACATTACGCTCTGGTGCACATGGCAAAAATATTATTATTAGAATTTGAAGCGTAAAGCGTACTGCGTAGGTATTGTTCAAAGGTACATATGTAAGGCGAAATGGTATGTCATGTTTTTGCTTTGCATAGGATGTAAAGATGAATGTATTAATAAAACAAACATAAAAAATCTTCCAGGCAAGAGGTCAAGGGAATGCGTAAAGAATTTGTACATTTGAGAGATGCGATGTAGGTTCAGCCTTTTTTCTCTTTGTACCTAAACCTAAATTACTCTCGATTTTAGTCTCAGATACCCATAAAACCCACATAACATTAACATTCCTTGTTAAAATATACTCATTTCACATTTAAGACAATTTACTCATCTCAAATATCTACATTCGATTTGTATAATTATCAGTGTTAATAATGAAAAACGGTTTTAGAGCCTTGGCTTGTCAAACATTCTCATGAATGAATGCTCCAAGCAAAATAGTAATATATCTTTTCAATTCCCACTTTTTTTTACAAAAAGGAAGAAAACAATGTTATTCATACATACTAATTTTGTCTATAAAAATTGGTTTTTTACCTCCAGCAATAGTTCCGATAAAGGTCGGAATTTTTACAATGGCAAAAAATTAATTATTTTTCAATTACAAGTTATAAGCTTGCAAATTTGTTGAATACATAAAAAACGGATAAATATATATTTAACCATGTTTATCCACACATTACTCCTCTCTGTCTTGTGCTCTTGTGCATTGTGATCTTCTTGAACGTGAACCATGAATCTCCATTCCCTATCTAATCACTCTCATAATAACTCTCTAACCATCATCGCGCAGTAAAGTAAGGATGTTTCGTTTTGGCGATGACGATAGTAAAAAAAAGGCAAAAGGGTTATGTGATGACGTGTGCAAACCACTACTTCTGTGATTATCCTGAAAATGTAGTAGAGAGAATCATCATCATCATCATCTCGTTACGTTTTGCATCATCACAAAACAGCTTGCTTGCATAAGCCCCTGTTGTGGTGTAGTACTTCTTTTTTTTTACTAGTTTACTTTTAGTACTATATACACAGAGTACAGAGAGTTGGCTGGTTTTGGTAGGCTCTTTGGTAATAAGACAATATAGAGTAGGTAGTAGACCAGTCGTTTTCGTTCTGAACTTCTCTTCGTCAGTCTAGTTTGCTATGCATGCATATTACGCTGTTTTGTGTGTGAAGCAAGTTGTGTTCTTTCATGGGAAAAAAGGCAAAAAGCAACTATGACGCACGAAATATTATTATAGTCTGCGTGCTTTTTTTTGCACAAGCACACTGGTTCCTACGTACATCATCATCATCACATATCCATACTTTTTACACGGTGAATCGACAGAGATGATGATGATGAGGAGGAGGAACGTGTAAAGCCAAAGCCTTACTGCTTCGCTCTTGTCTTGTGCTGGTTTGGTCTGATGATGCTGATTCAGAGAAAAAGAGTGTTCATGAATTTTTATCGAGGATAGCATCAGACCAACAAGAGACCATGATTTTTCTAGACATCATTTAAAGCACTCGCATTCTCATTACAATTACATATATATTTTATGTAAGACGATCATTTTGATAAACATACACACAAACAACAAAGGGCTCAAATCAAAATCCATTTTCAAAGCACTGCTCGTGTCTGTGACTCAAAAAAATTGAGCTCTCATTCCTGTTTTGTTTTGTGAAGAGTTAAATGTGTGGCTTGTTAGACAAGAGACAAAACAGTTAAAACTTAAATAGTATTAAAAAATATACCTACAGAGTGCAAAGCAAATTGGTTTACATAATATATATATGTTTTTCTTGGAGGAAATAACGAAACAAAGTACAATGAGTAAAAAGGCTGTCATCGTCAATCGTCATCGTCTCGTCATCACTGTTTATAACATGTACCTATTACAATAGTCTTTTTTCTATTTACAAATTTTTCGTACGCACATTTTCTTCGTACCAAATTAGTTTTTTTGGTCAGAAAATTTTCCAATTTAATTACGGAAAAGGAAAAACGAATTACTTATGTACTGTAGTTTACCTCATACTCGACATCATAATTGCGTGCATATGTGCATATGTCGTTTAATAACAATTGTGCCTACGTGCTTTCAATCAGTCAGTGCATATCATCATTACTATCAATTGAAGAGCTTACCAGGATAGGAATTTACACAAAAGAAAAAGAAAAGCGTCTCCTTCGCTGCTGCCCTTTAAAACGAGAGAAACGTTTTTTAGAAATCCGATAAATTAAAAGAGAGGTGAGTTGGAAAAAGTTGACCTGTTTTTTTGTCATTGTCCTTGTTTTTGTAGATTGAATCCCCTCCAAGTAAAGCCGTTCCACAGTGGCGGTCTAGATGGAAGTAATTGTTCCCGCTGACGTAAAACCTGATCCAGACCTGGAGGCGTCAGGAAGAAATTTACCTGTAAATAGTAGACAACGCGTATCGGCAGCGTTGTCAACTTCCTCGGGTGGAGGGCACAGTAAAATCACATCGATATACTCCTCATCCGGAAATAATAGTCATCATCATCATCATCCTCATCATCATTCAATCGCTTCCTCTGCAGCAAGTCTCATTTCCAGTTCAGTTCCGGTTAGAATAACGACCCTTAGTGGTCAGCAACTACAGACCATGGCCAAATCATCAGGACTGAGCGTTGTGCATGTTACAGTTCCTCAGGTGTTAAAATCAAAAAGAGTAGTATTTCTTAACGTAGATTTTTTTTGCACAAAAGTCGAAGTGGAACAAACGTTTGTTTTTTAATACTTTTTTTATTTCTCGGAACTCCATTTCATTTAAAGCAACGTATTTAATTTCTTTCTTACAATTCCTTTCCTAATTTTGATTTCTGCTGAAACGAAAGCACTTAGCAAGGCTAGTCACATTTTTTTCCTCCTTGCGAACAAAATTCTTAAGAAAACCGATATGATTTTGATTTTATGAGAGCAGCGCAAAGCTCATTTATGTATGTATCAATGCACCTTGTCAGTTCAAAATGGCATTTGCTCGCAATGCCGTACTCATGTATATTTTTTGTCAGTGACACATGGCATTAAGATAACGATAAAAAAGTCAAAGTTATGATGCATTGTTATGCTGTCCGATATTAAGAATCGATTTGCTGAAAAACTAATTGCCTTTGTTTTTCACTTTTATATTCTCATTTGCCGGATTTTCCTTCTAGTAATGATCTTATTTGATTGTGTGTGGAAGTTTAAGTTGACTATTGGCATCGACAATAACGGCTTCTATGCAGTTTTGTGATGACAAGCTGTATCGTTATCTTAATTGAGCATTTTCTTACTTTTATAGTATGGCTATTCTTATGAGTTCATATTTGTACGATATGATAGCAGTGTGATTATCAATTTATTCTCTTATTATTGCGTACATAAATGTGTGGTATAAAATATGTATCTCTACATTTAGCATGCACTAAAATTCTCAGTCCTGTGTGTATAATTTTTTTTTATTCCTTTTGGTTTGGCTGTCCGTCTCGTTTTTCTCGTTAAATATTATTTTTTAGTTTAAGTCGTATTCCAAAGTGATTTCTATCAACACACAAATTGTTTCCAGAAAGCAAATCTTTAAATATTGTATCTTAATTTCATTATCATTATCACATATTTATCATCATATATCCCTAAACTGTTTTTCTTCTTTTCACCACCTCTGCACATTATATTCCCTTTTGGTGTTTCAACTCTACTTCAACATGCTATATGTTATACAAAAATAGATAAAAATTTATAATTATATAATATGTATTCCTATTTATATATTTTGAAAGCAAAGACTATATAATTGATTTTGATTTAACAATAATTTATGATCTATTATAGCCTTCTTGCATATACATTTGACTCTAACGTGTGTTGTATTTTTTTCTGGACTTTTCAGCAAAGTGTCATCCAGTCCCCTTCTGTTATACAAAGTGCTGCTGGTCAGTTGCAATTACAGAAAGGTAACGTGATCTTGGTGAAGCAAAATCCCAGTGTAATCCAAACTGCTGGAGGTGCCATACAAACGGTGCAAGTGGTAGGAAGCCCTCATAGTGACGAATCATTATCGAATGACGGTATTGATCATCCAGACATAGGCAGACCGTCTGATAAACGAAGAAGAGAAATCCTGTCACGAAGGCCTTCCTATAGAAAAATTTTCAGCGAGCTAAGTGGCGCAGAGATTTCGGGTACTTTTCAGTACAACGGTAATACAAAAATACAATTTATTTACTTCAATTAAACAATTAAAAAATTTATTTGTACAAATTGACATGTGGCTAAATAATGACATACTTATATTTATATGTATATTTGAAATATAGGCGATAGAGGTGATTCAGCAACAACTTCAGAGTCTAGTCAAGACGCAGACGGTTCAAGCGGCGGTGGAATATTAATCGGCAACACGCAGTATCCACCAGGTGTAGTGAAAGTCATACCAGCTAACGCCCTGGGTCTGGGACAGGTTCCATCAGCGGAGGCATCCAACGTGCCTGCCGCTGCACTCCAAACCATAACCATGACTAACGCTGGTACCGCAGGAGGAACAATAGTTCAATATGCCCAGTCTCAAGATGGGCAGCAATTCTTTGTTC
Source organism: Entomobrya nivalis (assembly GCA_034695485.1). Taxonomy (NCBI): domain Eukaryota; kingdom Metazoa; phylum Arthropoda; class Collembola; order Entomobryomorpha; family Entomobryidae; genus Entomobrya; species Entomobrya nivalis. The sequence continues at coordinate 11,263 of JAQFZH010001794.1, forward strand.
CAGGTAAGTCCTTTCCCAGGCAAATGGCATGATTGCACGTCAGATGTAAGGCGTTTACTTAAGTTATGCATGCGTAATGTAATGTAGCAATGTAATATGCTCACCAAAAGCCTTACAACTGACTGCATTCGGCCAAAGAAGTAGTGCCGATTTGATTGGGTTATGTAACAGTGCTCTTTGACGAAGTGACCTGTGTGTGACCTAATCAACTCCATTACTTTTTTGATTACAATATTCAATTAACAGTCGGAAGCGACCTTCAGGCATATACCATTCGTCCCGTTTCATCATCTTCAAGCAGTTCATCTGTTGTAGTTGCAGGCAGTTTATCTGGAGGTCACGGGACAGGGGAGGAAGCAAATAAAAAACGAGAAATCAGACTCTTAAAAAATCGGGAAGCCGCGAGGGAATGCAGGCGAAAGAAAAAGGAGTACATCAAATGCCTTGAGAACCGTGTCGCTGTGTTAGAAAATCAGAACAAAGCTCTGATAGACGAACTCAAATCCCTGAAAGAGCTGTACTGCCAGCAGAAAACGGAGTAAAACTACGTAAAAAAATCTTTATATAATTATCTAGCTAAAATATGAATTTAGCAGTGCAGTGATAACTTCCGTGTGTAATATTTTTACAATACGGCTTCTAGTGTACGAATATATTTATATCATGTACATAAAACTGTAACTTGATAAAACTACAAATTGCTATTATTACGGTATATATATACATTATTATTGCAACCGAAAAACTTACTACCTATATACTATTCAAAGAATACAAAAAGTAAATATATTGTTAATTTTAATTAATTAAATCGTAACGAGTAAGGAAAACTGTCAGGAGGAATGAATGCTTAAACAATAATTATATGGACCCTTCCTCCTTTGAAAAAAAATTAGAACTTATAACGGAATAGAATTGTTCTCGAAATATTTTTGTTTTCATTGAATTATTTGGATTGGTGTGATTTTATTGTTTTTTCTATTTTCGAATGTACTTTGAAGTTGTCACTGGACATGTTACATGGACAAAGAAATTTATATAACGCAAATATGTCTTCTGCAATTAACTCATTTATGATGTGACATTTAATTATCTCAATAAAGTGCTTCATTATTATGTATTTTCAATGATTTACTTGGATATGAATGCAACAGGGTAATTTATTTGACATGCATATATTTTTTATGTATGCACTCACCACTGTACTGTAATCTGTGACCGCTCTCATTTGGCCTGGCCACTGGCCACGTTGTTTATGCATACTTTTTAGATAATCACCCCGACCATGTGTCTCCAGTACTACTAACACAGGGATTGTTTCCAGACAGGTAAATACTCAATACAACGGAAAAGGGCAAGAATTAAAGGCAAGCATGGATTCTAACTTTAAAACCATCAGGAGAAAATTTAATTCACTAACTAGGATCTAATATTTAAACTACATTAAAATAAAATTCCTTTAGACTTGACTATGATTTTTGAACTTTGTTTCTTTAAGCTATTTATTTCCCACCTTCCACTTTGACTTACAGTAATAAAGTTTTAGGTAAATTATTATTTGGTATTTTTTAATCAACGACAATGCAATGACGTGATCTGTATATATATATGTATATATAAATGAAAGCGATATAAATTGTATACAGTTATGAAAAAACAACAAAACAGACGAGCATTCAGTACGATGACTTAACTTATTATTTAACCTAAGATAAGCCTACAGCTACATAGTAGTTTGAGCAATATTTTGTTTATATTGTTCCACCCACTGAGTAATTTTTTCGATATTTGACTCCATATCCGAAGAGGTATTGGAAGGAAGTTCGAACACAATTTCTGGGGAATATGATTCTCTGGCTTCATCCAAAACCGTTTGGAAGATTTCGCACTGCACATTATCTTCCAACTTTTTTCCCGAGTAGCCCCTATTTAAAATTTAACAAATATTCAGTTGAATTATAGTTTTTACATATTTGCAAGTTTTCACTTTTCATTGTTGTTTTAATTTTAAAACAATGTCCATAAACTGATTTTATTACCTTCCCACAAGACGGTCATACAAAACTGTGTTATCTGTGCGAAGAACGAAAATTATATCAAACCACCGCTTAGGGAAAAAGTCACATCCATGATAATCTGCAATTTTGCCCCCTTCTTCCATTCGGTCTTCAATTTCATCCAGGGTCTGGAATAAAAAGTGACAAATATTTAATATCTTTTCAATTTTGGAGATTGATTGTATCGTAATTTACAATCTGCAATGTGATTCTTACCTTTTCTTCATTGAGTACGTGACATCCATAAGTTGAGTCATAACCTTCAAGGCATTTATTGTCTTTGGCGATTTGGCTGATATCTAGCCATTCTAATCCAGTCTCTTCCGCAATCTGTTGAGCCAACGTGGACTTTCCCACACCGGGAGTACCTAAACAACATAGGAAACAATTAAAACAAAATTTTAGTGCTTTCACGCGTAAAAGTTGCAACATATGGCTCACTAAAAGAAGGTAACCCTTTTTCAACAAACATTTTTGCACAAATTAAATTAATAACGTAAACACTTTGATTATAAATGCTATTTATCTTACCGGCAATCAAAATGTTTGGGAGCGTCCTCATCTTGGAAAAAATTACAAGCTTCCCCACACAACCTTTTAGGATAACAGCTAAGGGCTGGTTATTAATATAAATATTTAGAGCTGGAATGATTTGCTATGAAACTACACTTAACTAAAAATTTATAACTTAGAAGCACTAGTTTTACAACAGCTTTTTAGAAATACTATCGGTGATTTTAGAACCAAAATGATTCAAGCTCAATCTTTCGGTGTAGCTTTCGGAGAAGAGAGATGCACGGCAGAGCATGCTGTTGTTGTATCATATTTTGATGGCAAAATATCCAAATGCAACGCTATATACGTCCTCGTGGCTTTCCGATCTAGTAAAATAGCCCATGTATTTTGTATGGGGAAAAAAGAAAATGCGTAGTAGCGAGAGTAACTTCTCAGCGCAACCATAATACAAAGAAACTTGTATTTAATCTTTTACACATCTTTCTTATGGCAAGGATGATGTGAATGGGAATTGAAGTTGAAGTTCATAGAGCAAATCTGCATAAAGAAATTGTTCATGGAAGTGTTATGCTTTTGTGTTGTGTTTATTAACTTGTTGTAGTGCTAGTCTGGTCAATTTTTTACAATACATAATTTTTGTATTGAATGAGGTAGTGCAAATTGATTTAATTCTATGTAAACAGCAAACAGATTGCATGAACTGGTGGTATAAACGATTGACGTACTCACTCACTTTGATTTACTTAGAAAATGGTTTCGTTTCAATAAAGCAAAACGTTTTCATGCACAAAGGTTTCATACGCATACGGTTGCATCAGTTGCATATGATTTTTGATGAAAGGAAAAGGGATGTTAGCGTTAGCTGAGCTGATGCAAGTTAATTGTTTGGAATAATCATTTTAAAATCTAAGTTACGATTTGGTTAAAGGCTTTTCAACTGTATTTGAATGAGTCATTTTGTTTTGGTAAAAATCGTTTTAAAACGGCATTTATGTGGTGCAATGACGGTAGTCTCGTCAGATTTTTCAGAATGCAGTCGTTTTTTATGTGCGAATGTAGGTTGCTCTCATGAATACTAACAATCGTCCAGCTAAAACTTCCAACGGAAGTCGGATGGGCGAAAAATATTTTCGCAATGCAAGGCAATGCCAAGAGAATGCTGTTATGCTGTTATATATGTTGGTTAGTAAAGTGTTTTCTGATAGGTTTTGTGGATGTTTTCGCAAGTTTTTTTTTGCAAATGATAATACAGTAGAGTGACAGTTGTGTGGAGTGTTAGTATGAAGAACTGATATATGCCTAAATTGCCTAATAAAGTTTCAGTTCACAGACGAATGATTGCAGGGTAGGAAAATATGACTTAGTCATGATGTCCTATGTTTAATTTTGCGTTTTCTCTGTCGTTAAAAGCTTTAATTTATTGCAAAACATGATTTAAAGCAGTAATCGTATTAGATTTGAGACATATGCAATGAAAGCAACTTTAAATCAATTCGCTTATTGTAATTTGTTCTAAAATTCGACTTCTATTTTTTAGAGGCGGATCTTGAAGTCACAATTCACAAAATGCCCCTGAAAGAATGAAGTAGACTTGCTGTTTTTAGGTTGAATATATGAATAGTAACTTTTAAACATAACCTTGGTTCTTGTTTATGTAGCTTTTTAATTATTTGACGACAATACCCGAGTCGGGTCCAGGTGACGCGACTACGATTCATTATAGTTTGAAGCAATTTTTTGCACGAAACTACTCTCCGAATTCGCTAAACAATTATTGCGTTTTAACGCAACATGCTATCTTATGTAATGTTATGATTGTTTAATGATTAGCTTTCATTAGAAGAATATTACATTGCGTGTGCACTCATTGTCTGTCTTAATCCAAATTATTTAACTTTTTTTTCATAATTTAGTTCCATTTTTTGTCGTGTCAGCGTTTGAACATTTCCTGTACAAGGAAACTTATGGTCTTTCCGGACGGTAACAATGCATGCATAATAATAAGCTTTGTTTTGAATTATTTATTAACATGCCTAACTCAATTTTGACGTATATAGAGCTCCATCCAATGGAAAAATTGGATGGACAAAAGTCGATTTTGTATTCATCATCATCAGCAGCAGCATCAAAGAATCAAGTCAAAAGACTACATAGGTGCAAAAATATATATGCTTCGTCGACTGCTGCCCTATATTTGCTTTCCTGTCTCCAGTATCCAGTCGCTAGCAGCACCGGATTTTCGACTGAGTCAGCGTATTTTTAAGTACATATTCAATATTCAGCTCCTTTGTACTTTTTGCTTTGCTCGTGCCGTTAAAATATAAATAAAATTGGCCTTAATAGGTGTACATAATATTGTGCTGTGACAGCATTGCTATCCTGTACCTTTGTCAACGTCACGTCACCCCCTTTTTTTAAACACAGTGGTTATAAAAGATGCCCTTTTTACACAGTCTATAACAAAGTTGAAGTTGAAAGTGGTCGCTTTCATCCTTTCCATAGCATGTTAGGCACAAAACACTTTCAATATTTTGCGCTTGTGAATGAGAGCAAATGGATTTTTCATGATGCTAACGCTATGAACCTTTAGCCCTTGAGAACCTGTGCCTGCGTGTGAGTACGTCAGTACGTGTACGTTACTGTACTCTTTGTATCAAAGTTGTAGGGGATAAAGACACACATGAAATGAATGTTTGTTGAACAGGTATTTTCTTTCATTTCAAGAACATTGCATTGCTTGGGTTTCATGAAGTTTGATTGAGAAACTGAGTAAACATCTGCGAGAGCTGACTTAAAAAGATATTCTAAAAAACACTATCTTCCTAACAGCAGCCCACCAACCACACATACATATTTATATGTTTTAGCAGGTAGCATAAGATAAAGCTCAGTCTTTCCTATTTACTCTTTACACACAGATCACAGAGATATGTGTACATTAGCATTAGTATTAGACATCCATTTATAAATACTTATGTTTAGCTAGAGTTGATGGGTCCAAATAGCACTGGCTACTACTCTAATGACTAACATTACTGGTTGTAGGTTGAGCGTACATAACATAACATCATACATTTTTTAATATGAATGTATGGTGAATTGTCAGCAGCGCAGCAAAAAATATCGGAGTCTAGTTCTGGTAAGTTGATCCACCCGACTCTCTATACCAGTTACCACTAACTATATACATATTAGTTGGACTCTTGTTCTTATTTCTGCACTGCCTTTTGCCACTGCACTGCCACATTTATGTACTGAAAATCCCTATGACACACAAGAGCAGTCTGAAGAGTTCTCTCTCTAGTTTGTAAGCATGTACCATGTAACAACATAACACCAGCCAAAGCTAGATAGCAAAATGTTGATGATATACCTACCACAAAAAATTGTATTGACTGAAGAGGATGTAGCTCTCCGTATAAACATGATACAGGAGGGTGATATTATGCATGAGTAAAAAAAAGAGAAGGAATAGGAGGACCTGTGTAAGGTGTAATTTAACCAATATTTACATTTGTACATTAGCGACTCCTCTTTTTTTCATTTCGGCTGTCAGATTTTTAACCGAAGCAGATTTAATCTTGGCACCGTGTAAGTCATAAAAGCATGTAGAGTAAGCTGAGAAGTGTTAGAGGATTAACGCTGCTGAAGAAGAAGGAAAAAAATTAACAAGATCATCAGCAAACTCATAAACCAGAAATTTCACCTATTCGCAGACTTTTGGTACATGTTATATTTTTAAAAATCCTTGGCTTACTCCAATACGGAGTGTGGGAGCCGTTGAAAAGATAACCCTAAAGACTAAAGTGGCAGTTATGCACCAATATGATACTCATTTGTACTCGCTAAACGTGTAGTCACATTTAACACAAACAAAAAATCAATATACAAAAAAGTTACATTTGCCTAAAGGATGACAATAAAAGATTCAACCTTAACCAGTGGCCATTATTCACTAATATATTAAATGAAACAAGTTTCTTTCGCCTATTCTATACACAACTCGGGAGTGAAATATATAAAACCAAGTTTTTGTGAATTTTAAAAGTAAACAGGTAAGAAAAGTCTATTTAGCAAAACATACGGAGTACTAAGTTTATAGTTTTAATATACAGCGGTAAAGATAGCATATATCATGCAATCATGCAAAGTATATTAATTGTTTAAGATTGAGAGAGGAAAGGGTGTGTAGTATAATGGAAACTGTAAAAATGCAGAGAAATAGTCAATGTATCTGCTACTGAGGCTGTGAAATGTGTTTAGTGAAGGTTCCAAAATAGCAAATAGACTTTTATCTGTGATCATAATCATTAATCATATGCGACATGTGCACATTTAAATTATCTTTTAAGGATATGGCATGTTTATGGCATGTCATTGGGGAAATAAATATTCAATGAATGAAACCATTTTACACACCCAAAATACACGATGAATTTTTCAAGATCAAATCGTGATTGTGAATATATATTTTAAGCATCAAGGAGCATGCAAGCTATAAACTCATTTTCAGGTGCAATCATATTTTATTCCAATGTGTATCGAAAGAGTGAGTATAAAATATTAATTTTTAGCTTGCTAATAAAATAAATTCCAAGTTGTAGATTTGACTATGCAAATATGTTTAGGGGCTCACTACTGCACTACACACATGATCAAATTCAATGCATATTAGGTATATTACAAAATTGTTTAAATCTTTGTGAAAATATCCCTTTAGAGTAAAGCAGGCTTATTCATTTGCTCTGATTTTCCAGTAAAAAGTTGACAATAAGACCACCCTCTAAAGATAGTGTAATACGAGAACGGAGGGGGCGTATTTTCGTTAGACACAGATTGCATTAATGTATTTAGCTCCGGCGTGTCAAAGAGAGGCATCCGGAAAAAAATGTGTGCTTTACTGACAGACAGTATTATTATCAGCGATTTTTACATGCAGAAAAAATAGTCATTCTTGCTTTACTGGAAGGTCTCTTTCAATTATAATGAGAGAGAATTCCATTCTGCTGCTGGAAGGGGTATCTTGAATCAAACTAAATTGTTAATATTTTTTGCAGTGTTTTGCAGTTGTCAACGCGGCCCCTTGCGGTGACGGAAGTAAATAGTTTCCAAACCCTTCAGTTTGGAGCACCTTTGACCAACCACTTGTGAATGTGGACTTGACATAGCAAATTGTTACGTCTACATCAATAAAAAGCCGCAATCATGAGTATGTCAGGGCAGACAATATCAGACAGGCTGCTTGCAGCAAAGCATTCCTTAGCTGGACAAGGATTAGCTAAGGCCGTGTGTAAATCCACGACTGAAGAACTCATTCCACCGAAGAAGAAACATTTAGATTGTGAGTTTCATCCACGATTTAAAATTAGGTTACAACTCTGAGTTGTTTGTATGTACAAATTGATGATGGATTTTTTAAATTAAATTTGCTTTCAGATCTGGT
>JAQFZH010001795.1:0-19272 GCA_034695485.1 Entomobrya nivalis
ACAGACAGACAGACAGACAGACAAACGCGATCAAGTCAATACTCCGCTGAGCTTCGCTTTCAGCTCCGTAATAAATAGTACACGTCTGAGATTAGAAGATGAAGATCTGCTTACTTTTTATCATGTTATCAGGCTTTGTTGTAAAGCGTCTTGTGCTAGTAACCAGCAACGTAATAAAATATATTTGTGTAAGAATACTAACAGAGGTGAAAGCGGAATAAAAATAAATTATGCAAGTAACAAAGTAGCTCTACAACTTTGGTTTTTTTCTAAACCCAACAATTCTCCTTATAAAATTTGTTCATGTTAAATTGTGCCTACATTTTTTGCACACACCATTTTATAGTAATGATGTTCACAGTAATATTTTGACAGAGGATATAGCAATGCACACATTTCATTGATTATGATACAGGCCACTGTGTGTTATTCACGCCGAATTTGTTTTGGAAGTATACATGTTCTTGTATAACTTAGAGTAGGTCATTTTAATTTACAACTTGTCATTGAATATTTGAATTAACACTAGTTATTGTAGGCTTTCCGTCAACCTTTTCAAAAGAAAGACAGAAAGCCAGCCAGTAGTAAAGATTTTTAATTTGGTTTTACACTTTGAATATGGGGGCTTGTCGAAAATCTAATAAATCATTTTTCGGATTATTGTAAGCTTTTTGGTTCATATCGGGTTATAGAGGGATCCAAGTGGAAACCTAGGAAATTAAATTTCATGTTTTGTTGTTGACATGCATGGCGATGTGCATTCTGCTTGATCAGTGGACTTTTTAGCATGCAGGAAAGAAAAAATGCATTGTAGTTTACTCTATTTGACCTTTTCGACATTTATTTTACATATAATGCGATGATTTAGTGAAACCTATAAGGAGAAAAATTACATGTAGCAAAATAGAGTCCCCAAGAGTGAAAATTGACATTAAATTTGGAGGCAGCTTTGTAGCTGTAGAATGAGTCTCTAAACACAAGGCTGACGTGAGTTGTTTTGTGGATTTCATAATTTAAACTCCAGGTTGTAATTTCCGGTTGTCTTTTTGAATGAATTTTGTATGATTACAAATTTTGTCTTGACTTCCACCCACTTCAAATGTAAGTCTACCAACAAAAATATTATGTATCTGAGTATTTTGTTGTAAAGAAGAGTCTTTAAGTTACAGTCGACTTGAATTTTTTGTTGTTCTATTGAATCACTGGGGAATCAAATGGGGAGATTATAAAAGTTTATTAGGAATTTTTTAGTTTTCCTATAAAGCTATAACTTTACTGATGTTTCGTAACAATTGGAACTAACCATGCTTGTTGAGATGATTAGCACTGCATTTTTTTGTTTGAGCAAACAATCAGCTAAAAAGTTCAATCTACAAAATACCAACATGTCAGAAATATGTCGTACTTTTCTTGTACTCTTAAAAACGCCCTTTTTGCGATTTAATCGATATGCGTACAGGTATGGAATCTTTTTGTGTGAATGATAAGTTTTGTCTCAATGAATTTCAGATTGTAGTATTTTTCCGACAACGACAAACATGAAGAGAGTTGTGTAAATTATTTGTCTATTATGCGCTTTTGTTGCACTTCTTCTCCTTTTAAAGTTTTAGCAATGCCTGCAATATATAGCTCTCATACATAGATATCAATTAACTTGTAGAAAAATGAGACCATTATTGCTCCATGACAAGTAAACGATGATTCCAAGATAAATTAGCACAGAAAAACTATCTAGACGCAATTACGAACACCTTTGTATTTTTATATATTTATTTTCCATATATATATATATATGTTCAATGTGCAGAGCAACTTGATACTTATAATTATATGTGCATTATACAATGTGCAATTTAATTATCGACATATATTGGAATTAGAGAAAACTTTACAGTTTAATATCTACATTGAAAATGGTTATATTTATTTACACAATTCAAACAAGTTCATATTATAAAAAATGAGAAAACATGAAGTGAAAGTAAAAACTTTACCGATAGAAGTTGCATGGCAACCAAAAATGGAATGGTCGACGAAAAATAACCTGAAATAAAAATTAATTTGTAACGAAAACGGTTACTTTACATTTATCAAAGTTGGAGTTAGTTCGGGATAAATAAAAAAGACCGTTGTTACCTGCTGACGACGAGCTGACAATGCGATTGTCTGATTTTCCGAAATAGGAGTCATTTTCAACGACAGATGAAATCTTGGGACTGTTGTCTTCCAAGATGACAATGTCTGTTGAGCTGTTGTAAAGCCCGGGCTCGATATTGGCTTGACAGGTGATTGTCATCCGGCTTTTGATAAAGTCTTGCTGGCGAACTGTGAAGTGGAGACCAGTTGAAATGCTTTCTTTGTTGTCGACTTCTTCAAAGTCGCGGTGTACGATTTCGGGTGTGAGGTAGTGCTTAGCCACCTTTTATCAAAGAAATTAAATAATGCACACACAGAAGATTATTTTTATAGTAAATGATGGCTTGCTATGTACATATGTAACTACATCATGCGTACCGGGAAATTATTAAGAAGAAGAGTTAATTTGGCAACGGGTTTTGAGCGGAATGAGGTACAGTTGATGGCGAGGGTGTCTCCAATCGAGACTGATTTCCTCGTCGTCATGATCACCGGCTTGTGATGTGGCAGAGCTGAAATGGAATGTACATAGAACGGTTTTCAGTAGCTCAAAACTTAAGTAAAAGTGTAGTGCAAATGAAATGAAATGTAGTATGTTTATTTTTTTGTGTGACACATTCCATAAAGTTTGTTATGTAATGTTTCGAAATTCGTTTCAATATAGCGTGTTATTATTTCTCTTATGGAATACAGCAAAATTCGTTTGTCCTCATCTATATTTGTACTATTTTAAGCACTTTGCACGTGTATGACAAGCTCATAACGGAAATATTTATGTTGTATTTTAGAATGGTATTGGTATTGGTATTTGTATTAAAGTAATTTGTAGTTCCACTTTCACCAAAGATTTTATCATATTTGTCTAATAAATAGTGTAAGACGTTCAATTGTAAGTTAAGTGTTCATAAAATGGATTATATTAATACACGCATGAATTTACCATTAGTGTTACATCTTCTATAGTAAACCCCATTTAGGGGAACATTATTAAAATCGAATTGAACTGTGTGTAAAAATTCAATATGCAAAAACAAAAGTATAGTAAAAAACAATGTTACTCAACTTTAACTTTGACTCGGTAATTAGTCAAAATTAATTGGATTAGCATTTAAACGTAATATTGTATTTCCATCCATCATAACTATGCACATGTAGTGTGTAGTGTGTATGAGCAACTTTGCAGTTTTGCTGTATTTAGACAACCAAAATGAAAAAACATAGGCATACTCAATGAAGGGTATATGCAGATTTGTTTTAATGCGAACGTCCATGTTTACTACACTTATTACGAAACCACCATTTATTTGTGTGCTGTCTGGAATCATCAATTATTTCAGGTCATACATATGCATGTATATAATAGATTCATCTAAATAAAATCATTTTGAAACCCATTAAAAATGGAACTAGCGTAAATAAGCCTTAGCGGAGCTATATTTAAATCCGCTTTTGTGATTAGCAAAGACATTGCTTTAGAAACAGAGAAGTACAGCCTATTGTACTTCGTAGTTTTTACATATACGTATAATACAAGAATTGTCCTAATCGGTATAATAAATAATTATTTTTATGATTATGATAACTTAAGACATAGACGTCTGTATGTAGTAGCCACTTCTAACGTTTCTACTATCTTGATTTTCAGATCATCTACAAATCACGCAATGTTTTGTTGTGCGTGCTCCCGAACTCTTAAGATGCTTGTGAGAGCACACAACTTCAGCACTAACGGCATTATTGTACAAGGTTTATATGCTATGATGAAGCATGATCACGAGTACGAGTACGACTAGGGAAATGTGCAAAATCAGTAAATTTCCTCACAAATAGCTGTGATGTTTCTATTTCCTTTTTTCGCTAAATATTTCGCTTAGTCTGGATATCGGGATAAAATAATTGCGTTAGATTTATGTAGTGCTGCGAAATGACAAGCTGAATTTTGCTGTATTTGTATTATTCTGAATGCTTGTTAATTTTTTTAACTTGTGCTTGTTAACTAAAATGATTTCGATTTTTTACATAATTTTATTCGCAAGCCACTCACCAACAACTGTCATTTTCCCTGCTCTCATGGACGTCGTGTAGTCTGGGAAATCCTTGGTCACTTCGCATGTGTATCTATCCGTCATATTCAAGCTTACGCGTGCCAGCGCCACCACCGAAGAGTTTGATAAGCTCAGCTAAATTAAATCGCAATGTTTTTCAAAGATTTGAATGAATAATAACTTAACCTTAAAATTATGACATTAAAAAATTCAAGCGCTTACATCCACTACGCCACCAAACGCTGCTTTAAAAACTCTGATGGGTGGTGACTCTTTTGGGGTAAAACGATAAAACTCTTGAGAGCCTTTATACCACTTCATTGAATACAACTTTTCTCTGTCCACATCGTACTGACAGTGGAGCAGTGCCGTTTCTCCCTCTTGAACCCACTTGGGTACCTCAACCCTCACAAAGTCATCCTTGGCTCTCTTCTCCATTCTCCCTTCCCCAAGTTCCAATCTACCTGAAAATCAAAATATTGCTTTTAAAGGGTTTCCCTCCTTTTGAATGTGAAACCGGTGAAAATGTTCCCTCTTCCCAAACTAAAAAAAGAACATCCGCTTTTAGATGGCATTTATATTTGAAATACGTGGAGCCTAGAAGCCTTCACACCATACAAATTGGGATGATCAATAAAAGAATAAATGCAAAAGTTGAAAGTGAGCAACAGTCACATAAACATTGAAACAGCAAGTAGCAATGTAAAATCAAGCTTTTGTCTGAATCAAGTAATTAAAAAGGAAAACTTATAATCTTCTCGCTTCCCCTGTTTTGTCTTTTAATTAAGTGTTGCGGTTACTGGCATGGAAATGACATATTACACTTGTCTACGTTTTTCTCTGTTTTATCACCCTTCCTGTCTATTTGACACCTTTTCCAAATCGATTATATTCAGTCATTAACCATTTTAATTACAGTCATACAACTAATAGCTACCGTAAGCTTTTCGCTCAAACTGTGCGTATCAGAAATAAATAAGAATTCTGTAAAACAAAACAAAATGCTGAAATTTAATTAGGCTGATAAACTTACTTGCTAAGGTAATTAGTCCAATGGCAATGAATATCCAACCACTTTCCATTTTCTTTCGTGTATGCTTCCTCCACTAAAAAACTAAAATATATCACACTGATATCACTAGGCAACAAATCTTAGGCAATTTTTGTTTTTCTCAAAACACCCCAAAAACAATACAGACAGAAACAAACATATTTTCACAATTAACTGTTCATTTAAACTAACGTTTGCTCAAATTGCCGTGAAAGTGATAAAAATTCCATTAAGACTCATTTCTTCATTTGTTTTTAGGCCTTTCACTTAATATCCACTTATGCGTTCTCGTTCTTAGGCACGCACCACCACACACTATAAATTACAGCGGCTTATATACTCGTGTTTGATCCATGACGTTGCATTCGAAGTTTTTCTCACATTCACCCAAAAATACAAAACTTTGGAACAAAGTGGCCACAACTCGAATTTGAGATTTTTATAAACTAGTCACTTAATTTTTTACATCACTAGCCCACTGGCATTCTTTTTACTTATCCTGGCATTATTCCGGTACGCTGCGGATGTTTTATACAACTTTGCTATTTTCCTTACGCTAAGTTTTTTTAGGCGACATCAATGAATGCATTTATACTTTCTAAATAGCAACTGATAAAACTCAGCCACAACACAACACTTATTTCCATTTACACTGTAAAAAAATTATGCTTAAACGTTTCCATGTTAGAAATTTTAATCGACTTTTGCACTAGAACACAAACATCCTTTCTTGGCAATTACATCTCCTTGCAACCTCTGTTGAAAAATACACAGCGTGGAACTTGTTCTTTCCAGACCAGCTTCCAAACACAAACTGAATATTTTCTTCGGAGCATCTCAGATTTTTGTGCTCACATTTTCCCTAAAACACAACCAAGCCATTGCCAGTGAGTCAGCATCCCCCTAGATCTCTTCTCTTTCGGAATGATAGTCCCTTTCAGCAAAGATTCAACCAAGTCTTAACCGTGAGAGGGATCGTAAATGGTGTATATAGTGTTTGTATTATGCTGAAACTGAGATTGTATTATGCTGCTGAAATCGGTGTGTTGGGTTGTCGCTCTGTCCAGCTGTCCAGAAGATGCAATGAGCATAACGGTTAAAATATATTATGGTTTTACTAGGTAAATTGGGAAAGTTAATTAATAACTTTTATCAAAATAAATTATACGATTGTTGGCATTTGTCTCCAAGAAAAATTTCAATTAAATACTACAAATAGTTTTCAAAGCTTTTACTTTTATTCATTTAACATTTTTAATTAAAACATAATTTTCAAACGCTAAAATATAGAATTTGAATCTTAAATGCAACATATTTAAGTCTGAAAATATGGTCATTAATCAGTGGTTACATGCCAGTGATAAGCGTACAATATAATGCAGTCACGGTAAAATGGTGAATGCTTCTCGCTGCACATCCGAATATTGCTTGGTATTATTCTCAGAAATGCATACAATTATTGTTATTTTGTCAGTCAATATTTTAAACTAATGATACCTTGACAAAAAATACCATGAAAAACTCAAGCTATATTTCAACTTGTGGTTATTACGCATATTTTTTTAATTTATGGATTAAAAATATCAGAAAAAATATCACATTCTCCTAAAATCCAACCCTACCTATCTATTTTCTATTTTAAAAAATGCGGTACACGCCTAAAAGTTCAGTGTCTATAAATTTAATAGAGACAGATATAACACAGTCCAGGACATTGATGCACCTGTTTTTATGTAAATTTGATGCATCTTAAGTAAATATTTATTGTTGTTTTGAATTTTTTCTCTTTTTCCTTTCATACTAGTTTGTTTGCATACAATTCGTGTAGCATTTTACTAACTTTTATATAGTTTGTTTATGTACTTTCTTTTATTGCTCCTCAAAATGTCGTTTCGTTCCCCTTTTTAAGGCGTCGGATATTTCACTGTATGCATATATTTGCCAAGCATACTTCTTCTGCTTGAAATGCAGAGAGTGTAGAACTTTTAGTGACCGAAGTAAACATTGTAAGAAGAAGGATTTTTATAGATCTTGCTACATTACATTGCTAGATTTCAATAATTCAGTGTCGCCTTTTGATTTCATTTATGTTTTTTGGGTGTTGAAATAAATTACTTCACACGTTCATACATATCGTTCTAGCAGCCCTGTAGCAAACCTTCAGGGACAATTCTGAATTGCTTCATAAACACGAAACAATTTCGAGATGTTGCTTAAACAGGATTACTATAAATGATACAAGGAGGTGTAAGATTTTATTCTTATGATTAGTACAACTTTACTAACCATAAGCCAACCAACATGCCGGTATTGTAAAGCAAGCTTATTTTAACTTTTATTTGATCAAAAATCGAAACAAACAGTATTTATAAATTCATTCATCTTGCATTTCCAAAAAAACTAGAAATGTGGATGCCTTTATTGAGAAAAAAGAGTATTTACATTAATGAACTCATGTATCTTAAATACAGCACGTAGTTGCTCTAATTAGTCATGTCAAAAGAAACTTTTCCTAGATTACCAATGGTCTATATACTCACATTTTACTATACAACAAAGGATGAAGGATGATTACATTATGATTACAATGACTAGGTGTTTGCAGAAGCTTTATTGGGCTGCTTGATTATTACCATTGCCTAAAATACTAAATACAAGTTCACAAAACAAAAGAGCAAGAATCCTTAAATAACCAGACAAAATGAGCAATGGAATAACTTTGAGTTCGTGTATCAACTAGAATTACTGCGAAGATGAGGCACTTGTTTGAGGATTTTTGTGCTTGTGACAGCCAGTCAGCTCAGCTCAACAGCTTAATCCACAACGCACTACACACACAACTGCATGATTTATTGCTTCACTTTCTTAGCCACTTGTTTCCCCTGCGTCTCGCCTGTTACATAGGTAATACATGAACAATGCCAACAAACTAAAACAAGCCATTATACATCAACAATATCAAAATTAATTAGAAACACACACGAAAATATGTACCTTGTGGGCTTGAGAAAGTGCTCATCGTTTCGAATCAGGGATCAAATATTGCAGCACATTATAACATATGATATGGCCACAGTGGTATTCTGAAATTAAGTTATTATTTAAGCAATAAACATGGGGTTCTTATTATATTTATTTTTACATGTAATATTGTAACTGTGTATGATTTCTTAACAGATAGTAGTATTGCAAATGGGTTTGCAGTTTACTGGACCAACGTAGTAGCCAATAGAATCTTATCAGAAAAACGACTTCCTTGAGTCAAGTACGCAAAAGTTGTATAATACGTGAAAAAAGCGCCGAGGCTTCTGGTCTAGACAGCGTTTAGAGTAGCAGTTTGTATAATATAATGAAAACCCAGGATAAGTACACAAGAAAGCCATAAAGTAGTAGAACTAATGCCTTTACTGAAAATATAAATATCAAAAGAAAAACTTTTAATACTGATGTTCCAATGTACATTTAAAATTTATTTGAATGAAGGTTTATGGATGCCATGCACTTATGTTATTGAAATGTTTGAACTTGAAAATGTGGTATAAATCTGAATGAATGCATAAATAAATTGGAAATCTTGGTTTTTAAATAATATATTTTTATAATCTACTACTAATTTTTCTATTGGTATATTTCTACCGAATGATATATCCACAGTTGTATTTATTTATTTATTATTTATTTAGGTTAATGAAGTTTTCTGAATTCTGAATGAGTTCTAAAGCAACATCAATTTGACGACAGACGACGGAGAAAGGCAAAAAGAACATTCAAAAAATTACATTAATTCAGTCACCTTGTGGGTCAACATTTTTTTGAAAGCAAAGTTCGGGTTTACTATGTTGTTAGGTTGTTTTTCAACTACTACATTGATACATAGTAGTATAAGTACATAATAGCATGCATATATATATGTATACTGTGACTACGAACTTTCTTTCGGATTTGGGACCATAATTCAATCGATTTTACATAAGTATCAAATATTACAGATTGCCTTAATTTGCAAACAAGATCTTTCTGAGCATTTTATCTACGTGCTATTTCCAAATAAATACGGCAAAAAAATCCTGTATACTATTTATATTTCTTTCTACACAGTCGTCACCACCGTCATATTGTTCCGTTGACAAAATTTTGCAGTTTTTTTTGGTTTAATATCAAGTTCAAGTTGACTTTTATTGTTTCATAAATTTACCATACAATCGGGGGAAACGCAGTTTCACGGAATTTTGGACTGTTTTCTGCAACAACTAGAGCGATAAATCTAGCTCTCAAATGCCCAGTTTCATATTGTACTTTCTCATGTTATTGTCGTAATTGCTTGTTTGGGGAAAAACTTGAAATGAAAACCTTGCATTATTTTTTCACTCAGGAAGCAGTTCAAACAACTTTGTGAAATTCTGTTTTTTTTTGTTTGGAGAAAAGAAACGAGGGTCCATTTTAGTGCTGTACAGTTTGTAAGATCAAACTTTACACTACGGACATTAAGGGCATTTTATGTTGTAGGCGTATTCACACACACATGCTACTAAAAGAATTCATTTGGGGAAAGCTTGTGTGTAGATCAAGCTAATAACGATGCCATGGAAACACATTCATTAAAGTGGTTTCTCGACAAGTGATATTTTTATAAAAAAAAGGTCTATGAATTTGCTAATGTTTTTAAATAAAAGTAAATATTTCGCAATTCACAGATTCGATGGAGTTTAAAAAAAACATTGAATGGTATTCGTTCAACAAGGTAACATTATTATCTCAATATTGACGGATAAGAGCAACTTATTCTTCGACCCCTGCAACTATTTGTCATTGTCCGTCCGATTTTATACAGTATTTTATTATTTTCTGAGCACTGGTTTCATTGTTTGTGTAAAAGTAGATGTTTTTGAAAGGTTATAAGAGTTTACAGTGCCGAACGGATATAAATATTTGGAACGCAGTTCATAAAAATACAAGATACCTTACACTTCATAAGACCCAGAGCATAGTTGAATGTTGTATTTGATGTTTTTCTGTGTATCAGGAAGTCGGAAATTTACTTTTTGGCTTTTTTCCGTTTCTCGGAGAGTACGGCTTGGCTTGTATGAACTTTTAGGACGCCGTAGCGCTTATTTCGTGTGTGGGGATGTTCAAAATATAAAATTGCACCACTTCTCTCCCTGCTATTCCATCAATATATGTCATCATCACTTCCATCACAATTTTGTACGTCTCGAAAACGAGTTTACTTGAAAGGGTGGGTTACATGTAGCATGATGACATGATTATTGTGTAGAGTACTTTGATAAAAGCTCTATGAAATTGAAGATATCTCTCCCCCACTGCATAATATTTTTTCATTGGATAAATTTGGCATATTGTTGCAATATTTTTTCCCCTGCTACCATTATCTTCGTCGCCCTCCAAATGGGAAAGATATTTTTCTTTGAGATGAGATGAAAACAGTGAAAGCATTTGTATTGATGCACTTTATTCCCATTCCTATATTCTCAGCTAGGGATATAAATACTTTGGGTTGGGCTAAACAAAAAGAGTAGTAAAATCTAAAAGAAGCTCCATTTACGGCAATTTACGCTTGTATAAACTTGTGACATGGCAAGTAAATCTTTTATCAATGTAATCATTCTTATTCTAGCTGGGTGCATCTTACTTGTTCCATAGATAATTTCTGTAATAATCAGTCGACAACGGAAGGAATCTGGGGAAAGTTTTCTGAGTTATCACAATGTGGTCAAAAAAGTTCGTAGAGGAAAAAATCCTTGCCGACCAGTCCGTGTGTGGTTGACGTTGTTTTACGTAAAACTAAGAACGTTTAGGAATAAGCACATCGATAAATTCCGGAAAAGGAGTATTTTTTTTTTTGAAATTTTGAATTTTACAACAATTTGTATTCAGAATTTAGTCAATTAGCCTCCGGCACTGTAAGGCACTGGTACTTGTTTTGCACCATTGTGTACTTTCTCTAAATTATCTGTTTCAGAGTGTGAAATTAGCGAGGAAAAACACAAGGTTCTTATAAGTCGTGTATACATTTATCAAACACACAAGTCCAGCTTGTAATTAAAGTTTTTCTATCTAGACCGGCTTGGACAACGGGAAGTAAGAATTTGTAAAGTTAAGATAAGAAAAGTAGGTAAGCTCGTGATTACCTCAAAGCAATGTAATCCTAGATACGAGACTGCATCTAGTTCAAACTTTTTCTTGAAGAATTCTGATCGTTTTACCCTGCATATTATACACAAGTAGACAGCCTAATTTAACTTTTTACAAAGTAAAAATAGGCAAGTTAAAAAAATTGCGAGACCGATACCTCAATACCACGATAGTGAAATAATTTGGTAAAGGTTATCATACGTTCTAAATTTAACTTTAGATTTTGCCTTCAAAAGCCTATGACCAACTAACTGACAAACTTACAACACCAGCAAAACTGAAAATGCAAATTTAAGCTTTCTGCCAAATAATTTATAACATACGGCCATCAAAGAACTATACATCTAAAGTTGAATGGTACAATGGTTTAGTAAAGTGAAAACAGCTTTCTATGAGCCATGAGGTAAATTCAACAATTTAGATATAATCAGTGAAGGCAAAGCTATAAAATATTTGCAAGATGAGTAAAAAATTCTGCTGACTTTAATAGACATAGTACTGACATAGTAGACTGAAAATCCCCTTATATCATTTTCAGTAGTAAGATAAACAGAAAGAGAAATCCTTTGACGCTCGTAAAGTCAAAATTATATTTTCGAAGAAAGGTTGCCCCAAATAGACACTTTGCTATCATTGAAGCTAGGGAAAATCTGAACAAGGAGCATACTCGTCACGTTGTCTAGCTGTAAATGAGATGAACTACTTTTAGCAAAATATGAGAAAGATTAATATGTGTTTTGCATGGTTTTGTATCTGATTTTCTCCACGTCAATGGATCTAAAATGCTGTATATTTTACATGCAGAACGCATATCTGCTTGATGAAGTATAAATGATGGCTGGATAATTGAAAAATCCTATTCTTAATGAGATTCAATAGAGTGAAATTTAAAGACCCAGAAAATTGAATTTATTTAAGTTCTGTCTACAAATAAATCCAATACAAAAAGCAAAACACGACGATAGATTAGAAAATCTTCCAAAATAACATGTTTACTAAACAACAAAAATATTTTTAAGATTGGAAAAGATAGGTAAATAGGTGAATGATATATGCTATCTGTGTACCTTGGTTTAAAAAAATATGTGCATAAAAGCTGTTCTAATAAATTATTCTATATATTTTAAATGTGAATTAAATATGCTTGCATAAATTGATAAATTTGATATGCCTTCGTGTCTGCATTGCAGATATACTTTCAAAAGTTAGTGTCGTATAGTATACAGTTACATTTACTGCTGTACTAAAAAGTTTATATCTCCAGCAATACTTCAAAACCGCTTTCTCCAAAGATTTCGTAACACGTGAAGTATATTCCAACAAATTAATCTTCCTTTGCAATAAATCAACTTTTTGCAAGAGTAAACAAATGAACTTGATTAAAAATTTACAAGTTATTCCGGCTTTGTTTCAATTAACCTATATTTGAATACAGAGGCTCTAATGAACTCATTTGTTCAAGATATGAAAAGCTTCAAATTTGGGAGTAACTTGATTAAATGCACTTCCTTTTCCTAAAGTAAACCACCCTTTTCCGACTCCGGTCTATTATACCTATCTAACACACACAGTTTTAACAGTAAAATCTAATTTTCAATTGTTGAGAGTTTATATTTTTGGAAACTAGTGGAAAAAACTTCATCCTTCGGTTAATTAGGCATACATCTTCATATTGGCTACTTTCGTGAGAAAAACTTTGTCGTTTGTGCCAGGAAATCATTACCACAGAATTATTTTCGATTATTTATCATATCAATGTACTTTTTCTGAGAAACATGAAACGATTACGAACAAACTTTTTCGACAAGTAATACTTTCTTCTATCTATGTATATGATTTACTTAACTATCTTCAACTAGGATTTCTTCCACAATATCTAATGTCAACTAGAAACTCGTCTGGCTTCATTGTTCTGCTATTCGGCGTCCTGCTTGGTTTACTTAGAAGTGAACTTTTGATCCATCTTAACAACAACGTTGTTGTCGAAATAAAGTAGATTTAACTAGCAAAATTAGTATAGAATTACCTAATTCATAGAATTTATTGACCTTCTTTAGAAACCCAAATCAAGAAAAGAAACTTCATGACCTGCATTCATTCATTGCTGCATCTGCATCCAAACCTCAATTTAAGTTTGACGATTTTTTCTTCTAGAAAATTTTATTTTAAATAACGATCATGTTATTAAATTGATTTACTTTCGTAAAACGTTTTTAATTCTTTAAATGGATTATTTCTCTAATAAATTTACTTCCGATAAAATGGATTCCGAGTAGGAAACACCAAGAGGTAAAAAGATAAGTCCTCTTTATCGATTATTTCAATCGCACAAAACTATCCTTTGACCAGTCAACCAAGCATGAGGAGAACAAGAAGAACATAAAAATATGCCATAATCATAAAATATCAGAAGCTTAGTATAAAAACAGGGCACTAGAGCAGATGTGGCAACGTCAGCACCTAACAGCAATGTCGGCAATGTCCGAAATATACATTTGTTATATTCTGACTTTATCCTCCGAACAAAATATAGGATTTTTTGGTCAGGGATGTCCCACGACTCATGGCCAGGTTGCACATGTTAATAGGATATGATATTAAGGAATACTAATTCAGGTCAGTGTTATATATCTTCACATAATATTCTTCGTGTCATTTTACAAGGCTGTCGTGTCGACATGATAGAAATGTACTTTTTGTGGCAAATAAGAATCTTTTGTTTTTCAGACAAATAGAGAAAAAGTCAATATTGCAACGAGCGTGTGAGCAGTTTTGTCTGATAGTTGAGAGAAATATTCTACTCGCGACAAAATCACATCCGAAAACTAAAGTACCCAAATTTGGAAGAAACACAAGTACATCTTTTACTGCAGCTGTTGTGGTTGTTCATTCTATTTTTGCACGTTCCAGATAGCTTATAAGAAAAGGAAAGACAACACATTTGTAAATGAGATTTAGAAACGTGTCATTGCTGACACAATTTCTCCACCTTATCTTTTCAGGAGTTTAAAAAAACCTTGAAGAAGCAGGTGTACTTTTTGCACTTGCTCAAGAGATTCTAATAATTTAAGCTTTATTTCTTGACAATTTCATAAAGACGACTTGCTCAATGATAAGAAAGTTGAAGAGACTGGAAGCACCGCAAAATAAAGTAAACCAAGTTGTTTATCCAGACTTTTTATTTCTACTTTCCTGAATGAGTAGCCAGACTTCTTAATCAGTTAACCAAATGTAGAACCACAGGATAAACTAATCTGTATTGGAATAAGGACAAATTTCGGAATTAATATATGTAGGTAATTACATGGACTTGGAATTGTGTCGACAGCTTTTAATTTTCAGTTTCAAGGGCACGATGGCGTAGTAAAGCGTTATGTTATTTTGTTTGCCGAGTAGTGCAGGAAAAGATAAGAAAAATATCTTGTGCATGGAAGCAGAAACACATGTCATCGCTGTCTAGTTTTAGAAAAAACGCTTTAAGATGAGATCAGACGAAGAAGAGAAAATAGGGCCATTTCGTCAGAAGAAATAGTTGGAAATTTTAAACGTTTTTGTGTGCTTTTGTCAGAGTCAAGTTAAATGGATGCAGGATTTCGTTACATCTATAGTAAATATATTAAGTAGTAAAGAAAATTTGGAACTATGTTTGGTGTAGGTGTGTGTATGAACTAAAATTACTCATAACTGAATCTAACTCCATCCTTTTATAAGTACTTAATCTATGAGTAATTTTAGTGTCAATTCAAAGTATTACATTTCTGTCATTAGTACTTCAGATTACAGATTACAAAACTCTGTTTTTCAACATTGTCCGAAAATAAAGTTCTAATAAATGGACTTCGTCAACAAAATTTGACAAAAAATTTGACATCATAAATTTAAATCTTCTAGGTCTTATATTTTAATAGTAAAGGTGTGAAAAATCCAGCATTGGGAAAACACTACAAAGGAATTTGGAAGATTTCAAAATTTATTTGATATAGCAGTGATTATGTTAAATTCTCTAAAAACTCATAAATTGTAATAAATTATTATGGGAATGAGTATCAACTTTTACTGAAAAAATAGCAAAATGCGAAAGGAGATTCTTTCTTTGATACGCTTAGGTTTTATAAAAAGTAAACATATCTTTATCCATAAATAAAAATGCAGAAAAATATTTTTCCTGCTTCTGACAGCAAAATGCTGAAAGCATTTTAATGCACTTGACAATAATTCCCCGGATATTTATAGAATAAATATAAGCGAATATTTTTTCATTGTAAATGCAAAGCATAACTTTTTACCGACCTTCAGTTTCGATGGACAGATTTATTATATGTATTTCTACTTTTTAAGCTTAAAACTGGAAACTATGTATACAGTATACAGTATTTGCTTATTTGCATTGGGCAAGCAAGAAAGTAGCAAAATCAAAATCTTCCAAAGATTATTCTAAAGAGCCAGGGACACTTATACTTGGCCATAAAATTGAGGTCTTGTACCAACCGCAAGTAATTTGAAAGTACCCATTAGCATTATAAATGGTGAACGTGTTAATAGCAATCAAAATTAACCCAACTCACCACGTCGCTGTCATACGGCACTTTTTTGACAGTTTTACAGCCTATCTACTTTCTTCGGGTCAATGATTTGAACAGCTTCTGATTGATAACAAGTGAAAAATATGTCAAAAATTATAATATCATGTGTGTATATCCCTTTAACTGGTCACTGTCATTTCTTCATTTTAAGCGGTACATTTTATTGATTCGGTTACTTACTGTGCACATTGAGTCGATTTCCATTCTTGTTAGTTATTGGATACATTTGTGCAAAAACATTTCATCTGATGTCAATGTCAGCCTCTATAAAGAATTGATACTTTTTACGAATAACCTTGATCATGCTAACTTTGTTTATTTTACTTCGCTCGTGAGCAAGAATTATGGCATGTGAGTAATATAACTTTGATCTGTTTGCATAAATAAACCAAAAATGCATTCGTATAATACTTTTTTACAAGGTTCAGAATATCTGTTAGAATACAAAAATATATTGAAAAATGTGGATTCCTGTCACGAGCAGTAAACTTAAAAGTTTATACACGGTTAACCTTGTAGTCTCCCAGAAAGTAGATGATTTCGATAGATTTAATCACAAAAAGAGGCAATATTTCAGTTTGGAGTGTACGAGAGCCAAAGGGAATGAATATTTCTGGTAATAAATCTATGGCCAAAATGGTACTCCTCAAAATATACCCCATTGTGAATTCATGTATCTATATCTGTCTGAATAAATAATGCATGGAAGATGCACATTCGATTTTCTGAAAATATTTTGCGGCAAGTAAAAACCGAAACCATTCAATTGTAAAAAAAGATGAAGCTGTGTAGAAGTAAGACCGACAATGACAAACTGTACTGCTACAAAAATGTGCATATCTTTTAGGGAAAGATTTATTCAGGGGATTGTTAAGGTTGCATATTAGATTTATGTAGTTTTTTTAATTTTTGGAAGTGAGTCCCTAAAATATGTACAGATAATACCATACACAATATCGCATTATTTTGGATTGATGTGCATTGTCATTGATTTGTTATTTCGTCCAAATATCTAATGTTTTATACCAAATATGTCGATTAGATGCAACTTTCACCTTGATTTCACTTCAAATGTCGGTTAAAAATGGTAAGTAGTTCAGAAATGCTTCATGGATCTGAGAAAGTTGGCGAGAAATACTAACTAAAAAACTTCTGCCGAATGGGAATTTCTTGTCGGCTTTCTCTCAATTTCACCAATAGAAAGAAAGCTTGTACAATTTCATGTAAATGGTTTTATTACCGATTATAGCTTGTTTTGTTTTTAAAAAAGTCATAATTCAATTTTCACGTTTTTTGTAATTTTTCATGGGAATAAGATAAATATAAACATGAGTTTCAAATCTACAATAGCATTGAATTAGGGCAACTGAAATATTTTTTGTATTGTCATTTGATACTCTATATAGCTTGCTAGCTTGTCATCGTCATTATCCAACCACTGTGTTTATTTGTCAGGTTTCATTTCTTGATTTTGAGTCCAGTTTGAGTTAAGATTTTGTGGGTTGTCATGGACCATTTCCTATTTTTTTAACGAAAGCATCTTGACAAACTCTCACATCTCACTTTCCTTAATCCATTTTTCGTGTTTGTAGTAATCAAAGTCTCCTGAGTTTATTTTGAGAGCATTCACTTGTACCTTTGCAGCTTCACAAAGTATAACGCTTAACTCAAGTCAAAAATATCAAATATTTGTACCATTCGAAATTGGTTTGACTTCGTAGGTCCGGAGGAAATTAAGAATACAATTTTGTCTGTCTCCAGTTGTCAACGTTTTATTATCACAGCTAAAAGCTATCCTACCCACCTATTTCCCATGACAACGTATTACCTCATACATACCATACATGGGTTTAGTTAATTAGGTATCCTCCTCACTTTGTAAACTTTTATTTTGCTTGCAAAATCCAAAGTTGAAGCAACCAAGCATGCTCATAAAGCAAAATACATGAATTATGAATTAGAATGAATCTCATAATATAGTCAAGATCTTCTTCATCAAAGCATATTATTTTAGCACCCATAATATCATTTCAGTTGATGTCAAACAATCAAAATGTTTCTTTATTTAGGATCTGCTCCATAAAATAAAGTTAATTTTGTGTGGCTTTCAGCTCATCATTACTAATTTTAATCTCTTTCTCAAAATATTTTTAAAACAATTTTATAAGAGATGAAGAGAAACTTTTAACATTAAAAATGTATCACATAAACCCTAATATTTTGACTTTTGGCAAATGTTTTAATAAAACTAATAGTAAAGTTCAGAGATCCTTACTAAATATACCATTAATTAAGCATACCGGTCGGTGACCTATAGTCAATAAAACAAACTATACATTGCGACTGGCTGTACGCACATTGCCAAGAAACAAAAAGATTCATCATCTTAAAAGCGTTCGTCTCACATTTTTCTAAAGGTTTCTCCAGCCCTTTGGGCTTTACCATTAAAAGAACAACCACAAAGTGTACGTTTTTATGTAGTCATAAAGATGTACAAATTAAGCAGACAACCTGTGGTACTTTTGGATACACGTTACATATTGCAGAATGAAGAACATCTTCATCAGCAACAGGACTTTTTAATTACTTATGTCTGAGGATACTAAATCTTTTGGCTGACAGAAGTGGAAAGAAAAAGCAATTTTACAGATTTAAGGCTTCTGCATCACTTTTGATGATGAGTATATACCGAGTAGGAAATGTAGATAGAAATGTAGCAAAAGGTAATCCTGGCCAGACAATGTACGTAATTATTTTTCTTGGTTTTATGAAACGAACATAATAGATCCAGGTGGGCTTATAAAAAAAGGCAACCTGATGGAGGTAGAAATACTTGTAAAGTAATATTGTGTAGATAAAACAGAGAACGTTGAGTGCGTAAAAAGCTTAAGTTGAACAATTTAATCCAGCACCACAAAAAATTACCTGTGTAAAAACCCACATATTTTTTTTTTCTCTACCCACTTGTTTCTTATCTTTTTTTACAAAGGTTACATATAAGGCTTGTATTTTGCACACAGGAAATTACGCAAGACCATCATTAAGTCATTACTCATTACATATGTTTTACTTTTACTACTATTGTCTTTTTAACTGAAAGGTTGGGAGTATTCGAATAAAATGAATACTATCTTGGTCGTTTGTGCACAGCGTTAGTACTTGGCATTTTGTTAAAGGAACTTTAAAAACCTTCAACTTAAAAACTACTGTTTCGACTGGCTTCGAATTAATGAGACTGAAGGATTCCATGGATCCCTTGTTTTGAGCTTGCATTATGAGAAACGCTCCCGTACTCCTTTTTTGA
>JAQFZH010001796.1:0-19268 GCA_034695485.1 Entomobrya nivalis
GATTCTTTCCATTATTGCTAAATATTTTGGGATTCTTGTCATTTGGGATTCTCGTTTTATGGATAGATTCCTAGGACCGTCAAAACCTACATCTGACGCGTAAGCATAATAATGAAAACTTCAAATTTAAATTAGTAACACAAAATTTGAATTTTCTGAAATTTTTAATTGTAAATCGGGTGAATATGACAATTTAAATTATTGCATCACTCAAAAATTATCATTTGTTTATCAAAACATACGACGTAATGACCAAATGAAAATATTTGGCAGATTTGACAGTACTCTAAATGTACAATTGAACAAAAACCTATGGAAAATCCGTATCGTTAAATATTTTAAAGTAAATATTAAATCTACTATTGGTCATTCTGTGTCATCTTTCTGAAGATAAATTAAAAATTGATAGACAGCGTAAGTAAACCTTGTTTTCATTTTACCTCAAATATTTTAGTCAAATTATATGATATAATTAACAATTTACTCTAATTACAAAAATACCAAAATCCACAAAAAACCACGAAAATTGTTCCAAGGACCTCTATTTTCGCTCCAGGAAATATGTAACTATTAAAGAATTACCAAAATCTTCCAACAAAATTTTCATCAACAATAAGGATTCCGCAATAACTTGTGATTGTGATGATAAGAAATACAAAAGCTTCCTTTACGTCAACCGATGTGATCCAAACCCAAATTTGCAAATTATCGTTAAAATTCGTACACGCAGTAAATAAAACTTGAATGTTATTTAAACTTAGAAGTATGAATGTTAATTATAACAACCATTTTTTTTAATTTGTATTTTGAACCAAATATTTTATCCATCAAAGTAATAAATCGTTAATTAAGCAAATGTTCGATAAAAAATAATAAATTTTTTGAGGCTTTAGATGAAATAATTATGAACGTCACAGAATTTTTTATTATACTCAATACAGATATCAGCGAATATTATTTTCCTAATAAACTCACTATTTAATTTTCTCCGCATATTGGGATAGCGAAAAGAAATGGCATTATAATCACCATTTACCTTTTTTACCACATTTGTGATTTCTGGCTTCAGCATTTTAGCCATTATCATTTTTTAGATTTACTGAAAAAAATGCCCGAAATATATGGGATGTATACATACTGAGTCAGAAGAGCTAATAATTAAACATACTTACTAATTAGGTTGCGATCGATTTATTGTCATTTTTAAAATCAGCGTTTTTTTTAATAGTTCAATAATATGAAAATTCCACACATGATTTGATTTAATGCAGGGTTGTGAGAATGTTTATATTTAGCTATTTGCTGTAAACATCAAAATGTTGCATTTAAAAAAAATGTTTATACTGTTTTATCAAGTGCCATAATAGCGCTTTTAAAGATCTCTTGAGGATAGGGGACAAAAAGTATGTCTGTAAGAATTTAGGTCTGTCGACCTGTCTGTCTGTACGCGCTTGATCTTTAAACAAGTCATTTAAGCTTGACGACAAATGTAAGTACATATGATATGATTTCTGGCACGTTTTACCACATGTTCACATTCCATATTATTTTTCGTTTTCGTTTTATCTTTCTCGTGATAAACTGAGCCAAATGGATTTGTTATCAAGTGGGTCAAATTTTTCTGTATGGAACGTTATAAAGTATAATCCCGATGAATTTTTACACCACATTACATTCCCTATCAAATGGAATATTTAACAAAAATGAAATATATATACATTAACTGAATAATGACGCAATGTTTATACAACACATTCCAAATTTAGGATGACTCACCTCAATTGAGATAATGGGCTATGAACTTCCAATGCTATTACTTGTTTTACCTGAGATACTACGAAGACAGGTTGAGATAAGCACAGAGTGTGAGTAGTGGTTTAGTAAAAAGGCAAGGCAAGGCAATGCCAAACGAAGCATTCAAATTATTGTTTATTTTCGCTCTTGTAAAATATTTTGTTTTGTTGTGTGAAGTGAATCTTAAGTCGGCTATAATTGACCTCATACAAATGTGAAGGCTGTGGCTACTCTGAAAAGTATTGGCAGTGGGTAAAATACAAACGTTGATTTATTTTTTAGAAAAGCATTTTATTTTTTTCTGTATCTATCAATTCTAATCAATTTTAGGTACATTTTAAATGGGTTTGATACAAATTGAGAGAATAGTCTGGCCAACCAGTAGTAACAAGAGTCACTTGCTGCTTTAAGGCTGCTGTAAAGCGGAAGGTAGGTTCCTTTTAAGCTCAAATGGCTCAAGTTAAACCATCAATATTTATAAAGCGTAGTAAATATTGTAAATTAATAATGACGCATACATTATTTTGTACTTACTAACATAAAATTATGATGTTATGGTATATGTATTTAAATGTTATCGCACACTGATTTATTTGAACAAATTTTATAGCTGACAGGTGATAAAACGGAGATAAATACAATTTTATGTAACCAGAGAAACACGGAATTTTGAAACTGGTGTCAGAACATGGATATTAGAAGATCGTTTTAAAATGGAGAGAAAATCGGACATGCTGGAAATGGGAGGGTGAATTAAATGAATTTATATATTTAACGTCTATTTTACCAAACCACTACCATAGTATTTTTACACATATTTTTATTCTTAGCTTGACGTTAACCGCTTTTTAACAATTTTTTTAAAAAATCTGCCACCGGATAAAATCAAGTTGCCGACAAACCAGGTTTAACTTCTTCCAGGTTAGAAAATATAAACTTATTTTACTATATTAACTTAACGAATACGGGTAAACCTCCCATGACGAAATTAGCACATATCGAGAATATCGAGACAAGAATATATTAATTAAGATTTTGATATATTTGTGTATATATTTTTGTGTACAGATTAAGAACGTAGATATCATAATTGAAAATGATAACTTGGCTGCCTACAGTATCGTTATGCTACTCACTGAGCTTTTCCATAAGAAAGATACACATTTTTATTTAAGGCACTTTTTTAAATGTGAGTGTTTTTTTCCCACTAATTTAAATCACCTAATATTCTCCAGGCCATTATAATATTGGTTTCGATATTTTTAAATGGACTCCACAGGTTTAACGTCAGATGGAAACGAGGTACATTTTTACCCTTTCAAATCGAGACTTAACTGGGTACATCAACCAATTTTGATGGCAATGCACCCGGTACAAATGCAAGTGCTCATGAAAAAGACATGATCACTACGGTAAACGAATTTAGGTTTATGGGAACATCGATAATAACGACCTGGGAGATGGTATTCGTAGTAGGCCCCGGGGGGATCATAACAGCTCAACGGATTGAACTTCATCGGGAGTACAGTAAATGTGAAATCACCTGTGGGGCTATTTCTTGCTGTGCCTATGCTCAATGCTTTGCTAAATAATTAAAAATATTATTTGCATGATCTACTGTTTTATTTTTCTGTTTTATAATTTTGTAATCTTTTTTATTGTTTTATTTGGGTGAAAATTTCAAATTTTACCATTTACTTTTTTTGGGTTAAACTGTGAAAAAATGTATGACAGAATTGGTTAAAAACTTTTTTAAATGGAATGAAAAATGTTTAAAATGTTTATCGTTAAATTTAAGTGTTCGTTTTCTTTTTTGTTAAATTTCACTGCATTTAAATAATGACTGGCCGTTTTCAATCGACAATTTTATTTGATTTTGTACCACTAAAATGTTACCATGTTTTAAACATTATATAATATTTTTTGCTTTGCCATGTCATTTTGGAATAATACTTTTCTAAAGCGAATGAATATTTTTGTTTAATTAAACTTGGGATAACATAAACATTTTCGCTATCATTTTTTTGTGTTTTTACCAAAAAATGGTTACTTTTAAATGTGCATGTGAAAAAGCTTAAAAAATGGGTTTGATAATATTTTACTAATTAACATTTCATTATTAAGTCTGTCATGGGTTTTATTGCATGCATTATGGTTCGACAGGAGTAACGACTGAAAAAAATGTGATATAATTTTTAGGCACCTACACGAATTCTACTTCATCATGACTCATACCTAAGAAACCCTATTAGTGAGTTGGATGGACAGACGGGGTAATTAAACATTTATTGTTTTGTGTATTTATTTTAACCAAAGTATTAAATATTATTGTTATTTTTAGATCAATTTTTTAACTTGTCGTCTTACAGAGCCAAAATAAATTGGACCTTTTAGCCAATTAACTTTGCATTTCTCTAATTTAAACTTAAATTGGATTTTAAAGGTAACATATTACGATGGATCAGTTTAAAGGTCATGATATTTTCTTAGAGTACAATCTCTATATGAAATTTATATATATTATAGATATATTATTATTATATTATAGATTCCGCAGATATCCATCCAATATTCATAATTGGTGCGAGGTCAGAATATTCGTGGAAAGTGTGCGTTATCAGCATTGAAAAGATGGAATATTTAAATTAAACGAATCTACCAAATTGAGACATAACGGGAATGGAGGACACGCCAAGAAATCTTGATGATAACGCAAGGTGCTGATAGGGGCATCGATAACGAAATGCAAGATGAGAACATAATAGTAAATATTATTATTGATAACTTTGCTTGTCAAACGTACAAATATAATGAGTCAAATAATAATATGCCATTGATATGTTCCATGATTTCAGCAAAGAAACCCCCGCTTTCACAATGGGAAAAAACTACATGTAGTCTTATTTGTCATACTGACAATGAGTCATTACAAAGGATATTTTCAACAATATGTGAGGCTAGAGTGAGTAGACCTTTATTTTGGATTCATATAAACTAAAAGTCTATAATTTTGGATTTTTATTTTATACAATTTATTTTAGAAAGCCATTTTAGTTAGGTTTGTTGTCCCATTTTCTAATAACCAAATCGACGTTTTGGAGCAAAATAATAAACATGAATCGAATTACAAGTACGAAAATTGGACATATTAATTGATAGGCTATAAATTTTTATTGAGAATTTGGTATTCCTTTTGTACGTTTACAGCAATATGAATCACTATGAAACAGATAAATTTACATATAGTATTTATTAATTTTCAGAAAAAATGTAGTAATCAAACGTTTTTCTAAAACCTCAAACACCATTATGCCGAAATAGAAGGGCAGCAAACAGACATCCTGAGATTTCACTGGGACGTCGTTTCTCACTTTAAAATAAATTATTTATTGTCTACATCTCTATTTCGTTTCGTTGTGCTACAATTTAACGGCCTCTTGTATAAAATTGTGAGTAGTAATAAAAACTAATATTAAGGAAAGGAATTTACTAATATGGGTTTGTACATATTTTGAATAGTTGATAACGTCTAAGATACTGCTGAAGTGTAAATTAGGTCCATACATACTTACCCATACACAACAAATATTTAATTTTACTCAGAAAATAATTATTTCGAATATTTTAGAATCTTAACCTTGGGATTGCCTAAGCAAACATTGCAAATGAAATGAGAAAGAAATAGCATTATTTATGTAAATTTATTCAAGATTTGTTTACAGATACGTCAGTTTTTATCAATGAATATTATCTCATTTTTTAAAAATATAGTTTTATATTTTAGTGAATATTTAAAAAGAAAAGAAAACACCCTTCCAAATTATAATATGATATTCAGCCTGTGATATTATGAGAAAAACATTTTTCTGTAAATATGAAGTTTTTGTTACTCAATTTCCCAAACGAATTCCATGCTACGTTCATTTTCTACTAAATTTAATTATTATGCATTTTAATTTTAGAAACGTTTATATTTTTGTAATTTATCAGACATCCTTAATTTATTATCCGCTAACCGATGGTAGTGTCTATAAAAACACATTCTAATTTTATTTATTGATAAATTAATAATTTTGTCTCATGAAGCAATGATCTTGTATTGAGTAAAGAAATCAGATTCAATCATTGTAACGTTACTCGGTGGAATAACACTAAATAACTTTTAATATTCTTATTGTTAATTGCGTTATTGTGTATACAAACAAATTACCGTCCTTGTAAGTTTTAGTTTACTACAAAATTATAATAACAAATATATGCTACATAAATATTTAACTAAGAGATCAAACGATATTGCAATATTTTTCTTTTAAAATTGTAGGTAAAATCAGCCCACTTTTATAACTCTTCAGTTAACTATTTCATTTGCTTACATAACTGAATAATAAAATATGATGGCAAAAGTTGTGGCAAAAGATAAACAATGACATGTATTAGTCTTGCATTAAGACATAAAAAGATTATTTTATAGGGTTATTAGGTAGGAGGAACAAATACGATGCGTTTAGACTTGAAATTCTATGAAATTAAAATAACTCAATAATTAAAAATCACTGAAAAAATAAAAATATTACTTTTATAACTACTTATTTTGAAAATAGTTTATTTTTCCTAAAAATTCTTTCGTATATTTGTTAAATTAATATTAATAAGTTTAGTTCATGTACGCTAATTGTGTGGTAAAAAATTCTTTCCTCTTGTCTAATTTATTAATAATTAAATACCATTGTATCAAAAATCATCAAAGTTGACTTCGTTTATTTTAGATAATTTTTCTATTTTCAACAATTTTCTTTTTTTACCTTCAGTAAAACGGCAAGTGTATGTGTACTTTTGGTATAAAAACATGTACATGAGTCAGACCTAGAGATGCAAAGGTTTGTTGATCATTTTAGCTATATTTTTTATTGGAAATGAAAATATATTAACCTGATCCTTTCAGAAAATGTTATATTTCCCTTCTCGCCTTAAATCGTGCTATTTTAATAGTGATAAGTTATATTTGATTTTACTTCGTGTTCCCGGTTTAACTATTTATATTCGTTTTCTTTGTTCAAATTAGTAAGTGGTATAAATACCTAATGAGTGGATACTTCTGTATATTTAGCAAAATGGCTTAAAGTCACTCTGTTATCCTCCACTACCACTCTTTGGCTACTCCTACGGCTTTACCACCACTTTAGTAATTAAGGAGGAAAGAGGAAATTTTAGTATTAT
This sequence comes from Entomobrya nivalis, assembly GCA_034695485.1. NCBI lineage: Eukaryota > Metazoa > Arthropoda > Collembola > Entomobryomorpha > Entomobryidae > Entomobrya > Entomobrya nivalis. The sequence continues at coordinate 7,012 of JAQFZH010001796.1, forward strand.
AATGACAAAATTGAATATATTTTGCGTCGTATGAGATTTATGTATGTATGGATTTGTTTTGTACGTCTGGTGAAGCTTCACTCTCCGCAATGTCCTATGTATGTTATTTTTATAATTTTTTGTACGTTTGTAAAACGTTCCTTTGTCTTGGTTGGTAGAAAAAGTGAAGAACGAGACGAAGTAATACTCATCTTGCAAGTGGAAGTTGTAAGAAGCGCAAGCAAGCACGCAAATATTTGTTGAGAATTATGTAATTTGTGGTCAACTGTTGAATTAACTGAATAAAGTGCAGTTAACTAACTACTTTCTTTGTGCTTTCTAATACTTGATTAATGTGTTCATTGTTTAAAACACGTGTCTGTTTCCAATTTTTTTAATCCAATAAGTTGAAGGGTACTGAGGGAAAGGGGAGTTAGTCAAGCTACATTTTCAACATTTTTCAATTTTAAACTTTCAGGAATAAACCGAGGTCCAAACATTTAAAGGAACCTGTTTGTCAGTAGAAATCCCTTTCACACAGTAAAAATCGTAGTATTTAATAGTTAAACTTAATTACACAGTTTTATATTATGCCTGTTGTCATAGAATAAAGCCATTTTGTGAATATTAGTGCTTTAGCAACTGTATATATGTGACGACTTAGACTCCACTTTGTGGAAAACATGTGAGCCACCGGTCTTTTATAGGTATGCAACCACCAATGTTTACTCATTATAAGATATTTGAACGTACGTTTAATTAGCATTTGAGAAGACAGTTAGAATATATATCCCACTAGAGCTAAACGTATCACGAATTTTTACGATAGGTGAAAAATTGTGTCCTGTAAAAGCATTTATAATGTTAACTTACGTTAAAAAAAACTGGACAATGTTTTCATAAAAAAAACATGTATGGCGTTAGTGGTAAGGTCCCAATGAAACTCAACCAAAATGAATACAGATAACCTCGTATTTTGATTTAAAATTGAATATTATTTATTCGATTATGTAATTCAAATACTTAGATTTGTATTGTTATTTGTGTATAACTCCCAGAAGAAGAAAATCGTATTTTTTGAAAGCTTTAAATAAATAATTTTTATCCCTACCACTTAAAACTCTTGATTATCTTCTATGTTGACTATATAATCACATTTTATTTGATTAAAATTCTTTGAGCCATTTAAAAAGGTGTTATTTTTTCGCGTTACCTTTAGTTTTTTGTGGAAACTTTACACGGTGAGAGCAATTTTTTGGAAAATTAATGCTTTCCAGCATGAAATACACAAAAAGATCAAGCAAAAAGTCAATAACATTTTTTTAAGTTTTAAAACGTAGTCTAGTTTTTAAATCTATGATAGCTGTTTTGACCTTATATCATAAACATCTTTCCCTCCACCTAATTGTATTTATGCCAAAAATGCTGTTAGTAGCTTATTCAACTATAAATGGTAGGGGTAAGCCCCTGAGAAGTCTCTTCTGTTCTCATATCATTATCATAAAAAATCAATATACATCAGTGTTTTTCTGCCATCGTTGTCTGTACCTTGAATTCGAGTTAAACGGGGTTATAGAGCAATTATACGTAATGCTTATTTCAAAGTGGATCATGTGATCAGTGGCTGGGTTAACCTATGCCTAAATACCGTTTATGAATGAACGTATTGAGTTGCATAAAACGACATGCATATTACAATACTTAGTCAAACACGATTGAGCCATTTTATTACACTGCTTATACTCATGTTGGACTATTGGAACTAAAGCGGTGCTCTATCGTTTCATCTTTTTAATAACCTGCTAGTAAACTAAATTTCATACAATAAAAAGACTTCCAAACAAGATTACATAACACATTCTCAAATTCGTAAGCCAATATAAAAATATTTTTAGTTAATGTCACTTGATAAACGAAATAGGCAGGGGGTTAAGCATTTTGTCGAATTGTTTAAATTTTTGGTCTTTTACGACTCTACAATTAACAATTCATGTCTACAATGTTTCATGTACCTGGGAAAACCACCATGATTATTCATTTTTACGGGATTTCACGAATGTGAATGTGGATTAAATTTAATTTCTTTATTGCAGTTTAACTTTTTTCACCTAGCCTTTTGAAGTAAACATTTTATATTTATACAGTAATGTTGACACATTAACAACATATGAGGTTTTGCAACTTGCGTCATTTCCCCGACAAAACAATCAAAGTAAATGAATAAATCAATGTAAAACATAATCCTTACCTACTGTGTTATGACTATAACACAGCTTAAATTTTTCGGTATTTTACATGGTGTAAAACTTAATATCAAACATAAGTACATTTATTATTTTGACACGTCAGAAGTTTGCACCAGGTTTACATAAATAGTTTAAGCCCCAAATTTATCGTATAAATTACAGCATGTACAAAACACCGACTTATTACGTGTACATGACCCATAAATGAAAACTAGCACTGTTTCATAATACGTCTGATTTTTGACCAAACTTGATTAGACGGTGAGCTGCTTTGATGCAAAAATCTGTTCAATCATAATTCCTTCTGATTTAGTTTTAATGATTAATTTATTGGACTCGTGGATGTTATGGCACTATTATAAAACCTGGACTTTCAAACTTAAATGCTTTCAACATATATGCATTTTGTATGCAAACACGAAATTCTCGTTCTTATGCTAATCACTTAATCTGAATTTTAGATGATTGATATGAATAATTGGTCATCTTTGTAAAAGTGTAAAGCACGTTAAATGTAAGTTTAACGATTTATTTGCAGTTAAAAAATACATCTTTTTAGGTTTCAGGAACCAAAACCAACTTAAGAAATGATCTTATTTCACATATATTTATTAAATTAAAGTCAATATGCCAAATCTTTAAAATAAAATAGCACTAAAAATTACTTATGAAAATATTGTACTGATTGTTGAAAATTGTGTGCTGACTGAAGCACTTGTACTAATTTCCTGCTAATATTGCATCACTACGATGCATCATCAATTACACTTACTTAGAAAAACATAATTAGTCGCATATTTAAATACGTAATCCACGAATGCGTTAACGAATGGTAATTGAAGTGAATGATTTTATTTCAGCACAAGATTTTTTCCCCTTGGCATAATAAAGTAAACATTGTATGGAATGACAAGCATACATAAATGCGCATTGGTGTTCACGTACTATCAAATTATCAGGTTATACAGCTTGTGTCATGAAATACCGCCAAACAAATCAACGTATCAAAGTAAATCAAACTATAATGTAATCCCTACCTACTTTGTACGAAATAATCAACCGACATACGTAACCTTAAACCAGATAAAGGTGTTTAGCAACAAATTACCTTACTGCTGAAGTCATTTTATTTGTAACAAGTCATCAATAAATTTAAAACATAAAAATCAGCTTAATTTTTTTGCGGCACTTTATTTGAAACAAACTTTGTTATCATGCAAACGTACATACATTATTCAATTTACATGAATATTTTAAGCGTTTCTGTTATCGTTGAAATGAAAGCATCCACTCACAGCAGAACCTTTTACGTATGAACGAACCATAAATTCAACTACAATGTTTCTTAATATGACCTTGTAATCTGTTTCCCAAAATTAATTCCACGCTGAGGTTAATTACACTTTTGAGCCACAAATCCCATTAATTTGACGTTAATAATGAAATCATTGTATGCATATAAATTCGTGGATTAAAAAATATGGGATTATCCAACGTAAAAAGTTACATGAATGTATACAATTTGCATGCAACAAAAGATGCCCGCATTTTTGTGCAAAGCACAAGTAGAATATTTTAGAAGATTAAGTTGTTATGAAACAAAATCCAAAACTTGTATTCCATTATTTTATTTTTATTTTGAAACTGTAAGCTTTGCATATTAGTGACCTGAATGTTGTATTTTAATTTTCTGTAAATTATTTTAAACAAATGTTAATTTCATCGTATAATATATCACTATTTTTAGTAGAATTAATTATGCAAGAACATTCCATACTTGAAAGTCTTTGTACAGTTTTTTAGACCAACAGCTTAATATTATATAATAGTGATAGTATGATAACAAGGTAATTAAAAAGTTCGGTTTTGCTTCCACCCGAGCAACGAATCCCACCAGTATCAGGAGAATAGCCCTGGTCACATGTACAAATGTGACGGCTACAACCTACAGGTCCTATTATAGTCATCATGCATTCCACGTCTTGCAAGCAATAATCCCCCACAATTTTACTTTCCCAACAACTATCAGCTACTTGGAATGACGTGTCCAGACATGTACAAACTTGTTTGCATACTGTCAAATTGTTCACCCCTACATGACACTCATCGTCAGAAAAACAAATTCCACCCAGTTTAGCTGGAACCACACATCTGCCTTGGTAGTACATATATGGATACGAACACCGACAATAGCCCAATATGCATTCGGTATTATCTCCAATTCCACTGGTACATTGGACTGTATCTTGACATGTTTCGCCGATTTGATGACGAACCTAAAAATATAAATAACGAAATGTTAGCAAATAATATTAATATGTTACGTGGTAAAAAATTACTACTTAAGTTACCGGCAGGCATAAACCTTGTGGGCTACTAGATTCCACATAATCATTTGGTTGACATTCACAGGTTGGTTGATCTGTAAAGCCGTTAAGCTGCATACAGACACTATCCTTGATTTGACATTGCATATTCTCCTCGCATTGTTTGTGAAGATCATAAACGGCTTCCAAGCATTTGGTTCTGTTATTACTTATTACGCTGACATCATGTTCACATTGGCAAAGCTCAGAAGTGGAATTACAAAAACTGTTTTGTAATAAGTTACGTTGAGTAGAATGTTGTCTGCATGGTTCACCCATTTGCTGTGCTAGTCGAATGCACGTGTTATATAATAAAGGATTAGGGATGTGACTCATTCTACATTGACATTGTTGCTGTCTGCACTCTGAGTTGTCCATGTGTGCACACTGGTTGTCATCAATGCATGGTTGATCCAGATAAGCTTTAACAAGGCATTTTGTATTATTTGAGGATGCAGTGCTATTTGTAAGGCAGTGACATGTTCCGTCTAAGCAATGACTATAGTCAAGGTTAGCCACGCATTGAACATTGACAAGACATGGACTTCCCACATGTGTGGCCTTCAAATGACATTTATGTTGACCTGCTTCGGTTATTGCTTCAAGTGTGCAGTTACATACGTTCAGACTTGAAGATATAGCAGATAACATGCAGTCGCTGTAGAAACCGGGTTGACCCTCTTGACATTGCTGTTTTTCAACGCAAACTTCTCCGATTTCATGACGGATAGGTAGACAAGTGTCCAGTCTCGAACTGGCTGTGTGACCACTGAGACAGTCACATATTTGAGCCTGATTACATAGGGATGTTTTCCCAGGTACACCTACGCATTGTTCAGAGTCATAACATGGCCTTCCGATGAAAATTCCTCCTGAAATGCATCTGTTATTTTCTGTGTTTGCTACTGCTCCGGGAGTGCATTGGCATTTGTTTGTATCTGGATTACAGTTGCTTAAGCTACCAAGATTAATTTCGCATTGTCCATCAAACTGACAGGAATCCCCGATAATAGTAGCTTTTCTGTAGCACGTCTGTCTGCCTGGTTGTATAATTGCCACGTCAGAACAATTGCAAACATTTTGGTAGGGGAAAACGTTACCCCTTCGGCATTCACTTAGGTTCCCAGGTGCCCCTTGCTGACATTGCTCGTTTTGTTCACACGGAATCCCGATTTCATTGATGATTGGTAAACAAATTTTGTTATCCTGGTTTGGGATAGCTAAATTTGGAGCGCAAATGCATAATGATTCTCTGCAAATACTGAACTCCCCAAGATTTCCCATGCATTGCTCATTTACTGTACATGGTGACCCAATGATGTTGGCTTTTTTATAACAAATGTTTTGCCCATATTGGTGAATCGAGTCTAAGCTACAATTGCATGCATTTTGAGTTGGATTTGTGGTGGAAGGAATGCAGTCGCTATGCTCACCAGGTACTCCTTCCCGACACTGCTGTGGTTCTAGACAATCATTTCCTAAAAAATTTACTATGGGTAGGCATTGAAATCTGTCTAGACTGGGAATGCCATGACTAGGGGTACAAACGCATGCTTGGCCTAAACATTCGCTGAGATTTCCTAGGTTTGCCTTACACTGTGAGTTAAGGTCACATGCTCCTCCAATGTAACCAGCCCTTGGTCTGCAAATATTCTCCCCTGGTTCATTTGTTGCATCCAGTGAACACAGACAAAAACTTTCAATGCATTCGCTCAGTCTACCTGGTAAGCCCTCTTGACATTGTTGGTTTTCTTTGCATGAAGTTCCAAGTTGATTGACTATTTCCAGACATCCCTTCTTTTCGTCATCAGGAATGGACAAGTCTTTAATGCAAGAACACAAACCATTAGCTGTACATGTGCTGTGTTCCCCCAAGTTAGATGTACACTGGATAATTTCAGAGCAAATGTCCCCCACAAATTCAGCTTTTTTCAGGCAGGTTTCTTCACCTGGTTTCTGTACACCTTGTAATGTACATTGACACATCATTTCTGACGGATTTTGTTCCGAAATAATACAGTTGCTGTACGCCCCAGGTAGCCCTTCTTGACATTGTTGTGGTTCCATACAAATTTCCCCAATGGCGTTGATAATTGAAAGACAATAAGTACCGTTGTTGTTTGACACTGCTTTATCTTCAAGACAGCTACATTCACTGCGGACACATGCACTCAAGTCGCCAAGCTTGGCACGACATTGAGCATTTACAGCACAATCGTCACCAACATAATTACGTTTCTCGTGACATTCATGTGTACCAGAGTCGGGATCATGAATGGCGCCATCAATACATTGACATGCTTTATCACCTGTTGGCATTCCTTCTTCATCAATTATTTCCATACAGTCACTTAGAATCCCTGGATCTCCTATTGTGCATTGTTCTTTGAGTTCACAGTTCTCTCCAATTTCATAACGAATTGGAAGACAATTGGTGTTAGTTGGGCTGGGTATTGACTCGTAGTTACACTGACACTTTCTTTGACTTGTAGAGCACTCCGCAAAATTTCCAAGGTTAGCCTTACATTGAGCCTGTACAACGCAGTTATCGCCAAGAAAGTTGGCTCTCAAGAAACATGTGTGCCCTGGTGGTTGATGAATGGCAGTCAAAGTGCAGTTGCATTTGTTATCAAAGCAGTCACTAAGTTCCCCGGGGGCCCCTTGTTGACACTGGATCCCGTCTACGCACTGGTCGCCAATTTGATTTCTTTTCGGTACACACATGAGCTCGTCTTCGGGGATAACAATAAGGTAGCCATCTTTGCAGTAGCATATGCCTTGTTGACATTCTACGGAATCAGGATAACCTTTACAGTCTGGGGACGAATTACATGGTTCTCCGATTGGAATGTTTCCGATATAATTGTAAATGCTCAGTTGACTTTTTAAATCGTTTGAATTTGTAATGCCAAGCATGGCACACAATGCAACAAATATTTTCACGGAAGTCATGATAAAAAATTCAGGGGATAGTCTGGCATTAATATTTTCCGAATAAAAAAATGTATTGTGCTCTCTTGTTAAATACTTGTTTAATGCATGATAGTTACTCATATCATCTACCAATGCAGTGTCGGAATGCTTTATGCTCATATTTTAAGCTATAATCAAATATTTGTGATTACATGTGGTTAATTATGACATGTGAATCCATCAACGGTATTATGAAATCAGCCACATGTATATCATGATAGAGTAGGCTTAAACTTGGAAAGTGACGGAATTTAGTTATAATATTAGAATATTAAAATATTTATTCCATGTTTACATGTACATATGTATCTTATAAATTTTTATTACGTTTCTGTATTTACTCAACACAAAAAAGACTCCAAGGGTAACCAATATCAACTCCAAGTTCAATGTCAGCATTTATGTACAAGTAACCCCTTCTCCCAACGTGATAAAACTCAACATCATTGTTGTTAAACTTTAATAACCAGTTATACTCGTAGCCCACGTATTCCCCGTAGTCATTCGTAGTTGCTGCAGCGATTCCATCCACATGCATTCCTTTCCGATTTCTCCATGGTATATGCGATGACAAGTAGTCTCCAGTTTGTTTATTAATTATTTGAAATTGCCATATATGTTTTTGGATTTCAACAGGTAACAAAATCCATTTTGCTCTATCTTGAGCGGATGAACTTATCATTTCAAGTTTTGTATTTCCTCCTCCCCAGCTTCCACCAACAGCAAGATACTGATATGAGTTGTACATGACGCATGTTGAATGCCACACTATATGCCGAATAACAGAAGGCAGCCCATTCTTGAGCACTTTGAATTCATCTTCTGTGTCTTCTACCAGTCCATCGGGGCCATCAAGTGTAAGCATCGATTTTTTCATTGCAAAAACCGTGGACAGTGTTTCGTTCCAAGGAGTTCCCAAAGCCAGTAGTGTAGTAAAGGCCTGAAGTTTATGGCTATTCCATCGGAGGGACGATACAAAGGGCAACAGTTTTTCGATTTTTTTACCACTTCTAACATAAGCATCTCTTAATATAACTGGTATAAAATCATGTAGAGCCCTGCCTAGCAGAGTAACTTTAAGATCAGGACTACAAACTTTTATGATATCTTCAAAAGCGCCTACTTGAACTTTGTTCGAAAGTGTTGCCATTAATGTATTTGCTGTAGCTTGAACTTGTCGCATTGTATCATTCGTTTGTTTGGAGAGGGATTCACATAGATTAGCTGGACTACTACCACATATACGAAAAATGTCGTCCTTTAAAATTTTGTAAAAGGATAACATATTTAGAGAAAACAAATGTTGATTTAATGACATTTTTGAAAATAGTTTTTGGTAGAGAATGGCTCTATGGGATTCCTGAGGCAAAAAGTATGCAAACATTAAAATATTCTCAATTTTATCGGTAGAGTACAAATCCGACACAATGGATTCTAATATGTTCTCGTTGTTAATATGAAAATATTCGGATAGAGCATATGCGTAATTAGATGCATTAACGTTAGAGTTTACCAACTGATACCGCTTATACAGATATTTTTCCTCGAGCTTTTCTATTTCCTGTTTTTTCTCATTAATTGCGAGTGTAAAGCAGTCTTTCATATTGCCAATTGTTTTCTCCAAGTTACCAATATCGTCTTCAAACTTGCTGGATACATCATCAAGTCTTGTATTTAGACAGCGAACACATTCTTCCAGTTCACCAATCCTTGGATTAAGAAGGGGATCATCTAACCAATTGATAAGGTCTCTAATTTGCTCTGTTATTGCGGCAATAAGAACATCTATGTCGTCAAGCAGAACTTGGCATGATTCGTCAAATGTAGTTGGTGTTAAAACGTATTGTGATGCTACGTGACGTAATATGTTTCCGCATCCGGTCAAGTTTTCCGTTGAAATTTTTGTACGAATAAAATTGCCACTCCGAGGCGGAATCGTTCCAGTTATTATATCCATAGCATTTTGCAAAAGGTCAAGTATGTTCAGCAAAGTTTGTTCCCTTATGATGCAGTCGCTCTTTCCTTTAATTGTTGACAATATGTTAAGGGTGGCAGAGCATAAAGTGCAGTCATTGTAGTTCTTACTAGAAGTAATTAGCAGTTGGTGTGTAGAAGGCATCTCTATAAAAACACAGGTTCTGGTAAATTGCATTGAATGTCGTTTAAAAATTATTTATGAACAAAAATTACCAGTTTTTCCTGTCGCCACACCCAAAACTATTCCAAATAGACACCAAAACGAATGTATGAAGACTTTCATTTTTAGAATTTCTGTAAATTAAAAGTGCACATTATAGTTACTTGTAGTTGAATGAATATTGGATAACTAAATTACGCATTGTTATGGTGTTGCAATAAATAAGTTACGTAAGCTTTGTCTACTGACCGTCCAAGTCAAACAATCAGTTATACTAAAATGTTGTATAATCACCCAGGGTATTAACAAGTGATTAGTTGAAGGTGTAATAAAAACGGTGCCGCAAAAAAGAGTTCTAAATGATTTCGATGGACGTTTCGGTCAGTGCCCAAATGTTAAGATAGAACGAATGTTTACGAAGATAAAATATAAGTGAATTTTGTTTGACTTTGCAGGTAACCATAGATATACCTAAAAACATGAAATTTCCCTTGATTTGGTTAATTTTGATTATATCATGCCAAAGTTTACTCATAAATGGGGAATATATTAGGTTTAAACTTTCCGCTAGGTAAATTTTGTAGTTTAATTAATTCAATAGTTGTCTGCGTTGAAATATTTGATAATACTGTTTCATCTTAGAAATTTACCAGGAAAGACCGACCCATTTGTGGAAGTGCGCACACTTAAGGAAAAAACGGAGACCAGAGATCGTGAGCAAAATCCCGATTGGTCAAAAATGTTTACATTTCATACTGATTCTTACGAAGTAAGGAAACAATATTTTGTAATGCGTGATAATACGTTGTTTCAATGTATTTTAAATAAATTTTTGCGTATAAAGGCTATCGAATTTGAAGTCAGGGACGACGAAGACGCCGGACTGGATAAGGTAATGTTTGAAAAGTAATGAAACTCTAAAAAAATCATTCATTTATTATTTTGGTCCTACAGTCCTTAGGATGGGCACGTATCATTAGTACAAATTTCAAGGAAAAAAGAACATTTCATGCGGGACTTTGGACAGATGATGAAATTTACATGGGGACTTTAAGGGTGACTGTAACGGACATTTGGTAAAAATATGCGGTGATTTGAATCGAACATGAGGAAAAAATTGTTACCTTAGTCTTGATTATTGAAATAAATAAATTGGAAAATTCAAAATGAAGAAGTAATGAATATAAAAAACTGTCCATAGTAAAATTAGTAATATCATATTACCGGATTTGTCCAAATTTCAATTCATAAAACTGAGTCTTAAGAGTTATATGACATCAACCACATTTTATTGCATATGAGTTAAGCCTCATTTAATTACTTGCCAACTACCTCATAAACGCGTCGCATTATCATTATCATGTTTTCACACTATAATATCTGACTTAATTTCAGCTCCTATCGGAATATTATAAATATTGGTGTATTGAACCTAAAACTCATTTAATCGTTTGACATTGGTCTCTCGGGCAACATCCAAAACATACTACATACACCTGTCTAAATAGTTTACCAACCGCAACCAACCATGTACTTTATCCGGCTTTAAAAGGTAAGAAATCGGTTTTATTGCTTTAATCAACTTTATTTTACTTTTCAAGAACTTATGTCATCCATCCTTTCACTTTGCATGCATTAAAATTGCTTGTGTATTTTCGTTGAAATAATGCATCTTATCATTGAGTGTTGTAATAGTACAGAAAACTTGCATAACTTCTATCTATAAGCAGATCACGTAAATGTTGAAATTTTAAAAGATGTGAAATGGATCGAAAGCCATTACAGCGATCAATTCTTGTGGTGTACAAAAGTCAAATATCCAACAGATACTGTATAAATGTGAATGTAAAACAACGTGTTTTGAAATATGAAATTAACAATAATTAAAATATTAGATACATACATGGGTGGAAGTTAACCTATGTATGGCTATTCAGTGATTGCATCCTTGAAATGAAATCAGGGTAATAAGTGCATCATTTAATATCGAAATAAATGACTGAAGTAGCAATTACCCAAAACAAATTCAGTATTGATTTTCTGGTTTACTCATAGCTGAAGTAAACATGCTTACAAAAAACGCACCAAGTTACATTTTTTACTAGTTTCTTACCGTCTAGCTAAATAATTACTTGTTTTTCTTTCAAAAACGAACTGTTTAAATATGGTTAATTAACTGTTCAAAACGGTTACTACTGTAAGCCTAACTTTGTGCTTTTGAGTAAAAGTTAGGAGATAATAATTTTTGAATGAATGTTATTGTTACACAAAACTTGAAAGAAATTTTTTGGTTAAAACCGACACTTTAAATAATTTACGAGAGACACTACTACATTATAAACCAATCGTTTTTAAGAACACACATGCAAGTTTTACCTTCCGATTAAGGTAGATGTATTTTCATTCATAAAAAGCACAACAGGCATCATCACACATTTGTAAGGGTAAAATGTGTACCATTTATTCACTACGATGTCACAGTAGTTACATTTAATCAATTTTGTACACCCCCATCTGCCATGTTAATTTGTACCCCCGGAGATATGTAAAGTAGTT